>VMBQ01010703.1:0-23790 GCA_007657795.1 Dreissena rostriformis | reverse complement strand
GTCAGGATAATTTATTTCAATGCACAAGTCGAACTGGACAAGTGGATGCTTGTTTATTGCGAACATTTCTAATTTGTTATCATACGTTATGTTTTACAGTTCCCCAATTACTTGTTAGACATTCTAATGTTTGTCACATTTGATGGAAGCTGAATACAGATACCATTAAATCACATATTTTTATCTTGCAATAAAAGTTTTTAACCTCTACTTTTAGTCAGAGAACTTTCACTTTTGAAACTTGGCTAGTCTAAGGACTGAAATTGAAGTCTTCAAATTTCCAACATGAGAGTGAATAAATTGAACTGATGTTTGAAGTTTTATGGGAAACTTACTATATAAAAGAACACATGAAAAAAGATATCTGTCTTGCAGGTGCAGCTAAGTTTCACGTTGTGTCTTGAAAACTAGTTATTACATGTACATTGATTTCCTGTGTGTGTTGTTTCAGTGGTATATCCAGGCAGCCTGCGCGGTGCAGGGTCAAGGTCTTTATGAGGGTCTGGACTGGTTATCTACACAGCTTTCAAGTCGATGAGGGGCCAACAGGCACTGATTCAGCATAATTGAAAGACAGACATTTATAGATTCAACATTTTAGAGGAAGATCTAGAACTCTTATTACAGGGTGCTGTGGCTGGCTCCTTTTTGTAGACAAGTTGCAGCCCTTCTTAGCAGTTCAACACAGAAAGTGTTTAAAATCTTTTTCCAAAATTAACATATAGCATATATCATTCAATGACAAATGTGTCTTAAACCATCAGATTATAAAAAAAAACATAACTTAATGGATTATAATCATAACAACCCTTGGGTTAATTTAATCATTAGAAAATATCAACAAACATGTGTTTAATCCAGCTCTTTTTATGCCCCCGAAGCTTGGCATCTAGTGATTGCATTGCTGTCTGTCCATCACACTTTTGCGTTTAGGTTTTGAAAAATGTGGACAAAAATGTTAAGGTTCTGAAAAATGTGGGGAAAAAAATGTGGAAAAAGTGTTTTTCAGGGGCATATGTCATCCTATGGTGACAGGTCTTTTTAAAGCCTCTTGTGGGAAAACTGGGCTTTATGCATGTGCTGTTTGCACAGGCTAATCTGGGACGACACTTAACGCACATGCATTAAGCCCAGTTTTCCCACAATGTGGCTCTTTTATCAGCGCCCTTTATGTATTTGGGTCCTAGATCTTTCTCTTCTTGAAATAAACTGTGGGAGCAGTGGGGATTATACATAATTATTATGTGTTGTTATGGAATTGGAACTGTCATGTTCCTTTTGTACGAAAAACAAGTTCTTTAAGTGAAAATGTTGTTCCGTTTCTTTGCCGTAAAAGTAGGAAATGTGCATTTTACACATTATGCGGAAAATTATACTGTACTAAGAAGGTT
This sequence comes from Dreissena rostriformis, assembly GCA_007657795.1. Taxonomy (NCBI): domain Eukaryota; kingdom Metazoa; phylum Mollusca; class Bivalvia; order Myida; family Dreissenidae; genus Dreissena; species Dreissena rostriformis. Next base: position 22,399 of record VMBQ01010703.1, on the reverse strand, counting down.
TTGATAGGTCGTGAGCTGATTTGTGATGGAATTCTTAATGTGGTTTAGAAGAAACATAGGCTTTAACACTGTAATCACACTACCAGAACACGTAATTAGGTACTTGCTCATGCTACTATTGTGGTCTGAATTTTACAAACTTCATAATTGTATTGTCATTGATGCTTGGTAATAATTTATTTATCTGTACATGTGACAGAGAGGTTGGACTCTAACAAATTAAAATTGATTTAAAATACAGTGCAGACATGTTCATGGATTTTGTTTGTCTTTATTTTCATAACAGAGAATGATTATAAATGTTTCGCAACAAAATAATAATATTAAGTTTCTTTGTTTAAAATCAAGGTCCTGCTTACAGTTAGTATATGTTGTACAAATGGTCTATTATTACATATAAATTGTTTATGTGGAACGACCAAAAATGAATATGATTTACAGATGCATGCCTGTGTTATTTATTAATTACATGTATAATTAATCGTTAGTGCTAGAATATGTGAGAAATCAAATAATACTTGTACTGTTCTTACTATGTTAGATTGTATGATTGTTTTCAAGATCAGTAATACTTTCATTATTGTGTTCTTTTTACCCTATACATTTGTAATCCTTGCAGAAAACCAAACTTTTTGATAAGCATAAGTGTTAAAAAACATATATGGTGAAAAAAAGAAGTATTTTCACAAGTTTGTTTTAGTTTTCCGGCCCTGCAGATTATTTGCGTATATAATAAATCAAATTACACATGTATTTTTGTCTGTTTTGTTTTATGTGACAAATGAAACTTATAAATGGATAAGTTATATTGTACCATTAAAATTACTGGACAAGATTTTGTATGTTTCAATATAAGGGGAAATTATTTTATTTGTTTCTTGGTATATAAGTTTAATTTTTAAAAACTGCTGTACATTTTTGCTTGTCAATTCGTTTTCAATTTATAAGAAAGGAATTATTATTTGTCGGAGTGATCAGAGACTTGTATTATAGTACTGCCAGCAATAAAATGCGTTCAACCATGAAAGTTCAATCTTCTAAAACAGGGATTGACGTCAGTAAAAGGTTATACCAGTTTGGCGGGAGGTGGGTATATTTTTTTTACCAACATCTTTTTTTCTTGAAATACTACCTTTATTATTATTTAAAATTGTTTTTTTGGTGGTTATGAGATATGTAGTAATATATATTTGTATGTAACCTTAATTTCAGTCAAAATCTAATTACTGTAATATTTTAGCACAAGTGTGTCAGTAAATAAATGTGTGTTTGGTGGATGTTGTTAGAAAATATGGAATTTGTATGTGATACATATTTTGTTTGTATTGCAATAAAAAAAAGGAAGTCATTATTGAGTTTGATTATATCATCCCACGCCAATACAGAAAAAATAAAACGGTACAGAAAACAATTGTTTTCTTATTTAAGATAAATATTGTTACGTATGAAAACATATGATTTTATTAACTTTGATCTCTTTGTTTAATTGTGTATGCACAATTGTGATTTCTTCTTGGTTAATATATCTTCACAGAACGGGTAAACTGTCAACCTCCGCGTAGAGATTTGACTGTAACCAGCATAGCTTAATCAAATATGTAGTATGTGAGAGCATGGAACGTCAACTGAGCGTGGAGATTGGTAAATTCTATGTAGCGGTATGTCTAATAAGACCACTTTCTGTGTAACTATTTTAAAGTTGCAACCACCATATACTAGGAAACGTTACATCCGAAAACGATGTAATACAAATGAAAATCATAGTTCAATAACAAATTCCTCTTTTTGCTCATGGTGAACTATTGGGATACCGTGATGCCCGTTGTCCGTTCGCGTGTGCGTCCGTAAACTTTTCATAAAACGACATCTGAACCGCTAGTCAGAATTTAACGAAACTTCATGTTTCTTGGCTTGTGGACTATGAAATCAAACAATTATTTGTGTCTATTTATTTATTTATTACTTCACGGCCCCCAAAAAGGGTTTTGAAAGCAAAAACTTAAAAAAAAATCTCTTGATGCAAGGCCGAGAGAATGAACTGTTTAATATTTGGTATGAAGAATTGTATTGTAATCCTCTACAATGTTTACAAATCTTGTCTGAAACGCATCATATAGAGGTCCTCTAAAAAGTTCATTCAAATCAAGCCACTTTTTTGAAAACTGACAAAGCCCCAAGGGTCACAATTTTAATTTTAACAAAAAGCAAACTAAATTTTGATATCTATGAACATCAAGACCCAGAGCTTTAATATTTAGTATGTAACATCAAACAGGTTTTTTCTTAAAAATAAATAAAATCCTGCCACTGGGGCCGAAACGGAATGCATTGATTTTAATAGACTTACACAGCAAAATCACATTTAAAAGTCTCTAAAATGTCAAAGACTTATATTGTAGCTAACCACGTGACCCCGCTGCGAGGATTTACGGGAAAGCGCGTGGTTTCCCATCCTGTTACCATACGTCTTTGAAAATGGCAAGGCCCAGAGGCGTCAATATTAGCAAGTTACGTCTTTTAGTGATCTTCGACTAAGGGTGTTCAATATATGTCACTGTTGCAAAAAGTTATCCCAAACCATGGGGTCTCTGAGCTGCAGTTTCACAGGAACCTCCGGGCCCTCGTGTTGTGGAGTTACTGCTCTTCACTTGTTTGCTAATGAGTTAAACATTGTTAACTTTATTTAAATTCTTTGTGGGAAGCACACAATTATCTGTAAAACGAGTTTGAGTGACCTATAACGTTATAAGGGGGAGATACATTGAAATGCTGAGTACTAGTACATAACTCTTCTGTTAAAACCCATCTTCGTGGGCATCTAACCGAGAACTAGAGTTTGTGAATATCGATGGAATACAGATTTATTTAATGATACATATATGTGTACTAATATATCTTAACAGTTGTTCCTGATAGTACATTTACCATGTTTAATAACATACTGATTATAATAAAAATGTTATACTTATATTATATAAATGGTATATAGCGAGTCACGCTTTACGGATAACACCATTAAGGGACCCGTTCCGTTATTCTGTCTAAATAGGTGTTGTCCGGATCTCCACATATTTGGAAAAAAAAACTAACATGTAGCTACAAACAACACTTATCCGATGTATCCACCAATTGTAGTTACATTCAAATAATAACGGTTGATGTGGTATGTTATTTTTTCTAAAGATGTGTAATCTGTCTGCAATGCTTTCCCCAAAATCTAGCCCATTCCGGAGTTTTATATATCCCTCTTGCTATGTTCAGTGAATCTCTGAGAAAATGCTACACTACGACTGTTAAAGCTTGTGAAGTCATGCGAAATCGTAATAAACCAATGGATGTTATTATGCATTAAACAGTGCTTTGTGTATAAAATCTCTTTGACATAAATGCAAATAAAAATGCTGCAAAGCCGCATTGAAGTAACGTTAATCTTGTGTTTTTTCTTCTGTTATTCTTTGTTCTAAATGAATTGTTAATTTGTAATAACTATTCGTTAGAATGTTAATATCGTTGACTGGTAAAACCACGAAATTAACGAAAATTTATTTTCGACGAATAAAAATAGTTTCACGAAAAAATGCATTGAAATATATTTTTAAACCGGTGCGTTAAAAAGTCGATTACATTTTATTCAGAAAAATAAATTGGTTTTTACGCTGCTTTTGTTCTAGAGACCTCTGTATATTAAAACGTCAAGTACAAACTAAAAAACGGAAACATATTATTAAGTTGTATTACCGAACATGATTCGAGATGACATTCAACGATCTTTTTTTTATTACATGAAAACTCACCAAGCAACATAATTATTTCCATACCGTTGAACAGGCCCGTATCCAGGATTTTTTGACTGGGGGGGGGGGCCAAACAGGGAGGGTGTTGGAGGGGTATCCCCTTCTGAATAGATTTTTTTTATTTGGCACTGTTCAAGGTGAATTTTAATGTGTATAAAAAACTTATTTTGTGCTACAAAATTATGGTATATTACAAGTAAATCAACATCTTTCTGAAGTCTAAAGATTTCAGAAATGTACGATGTTTGATGAAGAAGGAAAAACAACCTTTGAAAATCAAAAACCTTTATTAAAAATGTAACATAAAGTTTCAAAGTAAATTAATAATAAAATGTTTATCATCTACAACACAGTTTGCACAGAAATGTAACATACAGTATGCCTCTAGAGGAGGTTTGATTTCAAAGAGAAAATACTACTATGGTTATATGTCAGTAACTGACATATAACCAACTTGTATTTTCTCTTTGAAATCAAACCTCCTCTAAAGTTTCAAAGCATTATCTAAAAGTACCGCTGTTTTAGTTAATTGGCAATAATTTGTCAACATTTAGGGATAAAAAAGAACACCAACAATAGAAGGAAATGGAACAAAGAAATTTACCGGTTTAAATTAGTGACGATTATCCATATCACCTCTCTAATTGCTTCCAACATTATTTGTTTTTCACAGTTATTCACGCCAGTAATTTTCACACCTACGACCTTCTGTCAGTTCCATCCTTTCGCTGTTTCTCTTTCCTCGGCCAATCAAAAGACGTGTTACACCAACCATCGATAGATGAAGCATTGCATGAGCACAACGGGTAATTGACAGATCGGGGACGTGTGTACAAAGTGATAAGAAAACAAAGCCTATGGGCTTATCCAAAGCTCTTTGGCTTATCTCCACTGGCGAGTAAATTAGCGCTAATCCCCTTGTGTATCAGGGGCAATAAAATACATCTGCGCATTTGTATTGCGGGAAGTGTACGGTTGGCCCTTTCATGTGAGAAAAATTTGCAGAAAGCCGATTATTAAAAAAGTCGTTACTCGACAGCCAGCTGGGGGGGGGGCCGGGCCCCTGGGCCCAGTGCCTGGATACGGGCCTGCGTTAAGTGATACACAACATAAACAATTGAATGTTTAAATCGCTAACAAAAAATACTTCAATGAACCATTAATTATATAATCGTTACTATACACGTATACATTTAAATTCCACATGTTTCTTTAAAATAATCGTTTATGTATTATCAGAGGTCTATGTCCTCAGAAGGGGTTCGACCTAAATGGAAGATAGATAGAGACGTAAATAACATGCTATCTACGTCTCTGGTATTAGTTGCAATTTGATAAATGCACGTAATATGTAATTTGGATTGAACTAGCTATACATAAATTAAAACCAATTACTGTTTATTGCAATTCAGTATGAGAATCAAAATCGCCAATACAGACGTTCATCAGTGTCTCAGAACCATAATCAAAATTATTAGTACAAAGTCACCTACATTGGTTCCACTCCATCGTGTGCGGTGAAGACGAGTTCAAGTGAATCAAAATGGCAGCGCCCATGAATGTCGCTTGGAAAAAATGCCTTTCATTGTGTAAGTTTACTTCTTACGAGATTTTTTTGCGCACACTTTGCTACTCAGTTTGAAACATTTAATCGGCCGAAAAATTGGACGCGATTGGAGAATCGCCTTGCCTTTTTTTTCTGCCAAACATTTAGGTTGGAAACGAGCACAATTTTTGTCTAGAAGCCTGGAAACTGGTAGGTTCGGACACTTAAGTATTCTAGTGGCTCATGCGTATGGACATAAAGCGAAAAGTAGCAAACAAGTGATGGACAATTAAAAAATGAACAAACTAACAACAACATGAAATTTCATCAGAACAGTCTGAAGACATTTACTTACTAAAAATAGAATGACCCATTGGACCGCTCTGTTTCGCTTAGGAGCACCGGTAGGTTCGGAGGCCCGGATGTTGTGAGGTTCCATGAGGCTCTCGAAGGGAGATTAACATTGATTTAAAGTTTAACAGTATGAGGAGAGTGTCTAATTTATTTTAAAACAATGAACATGTCAAAATGAGATCATACGAACAATACATACATTTACTTTTGATATAACCATGAACAAATATATATAGCGTCAGTGACGTTTTGACTGTCTCAATTTTGTCAGAGACATAGATAACATGTTGTTGTGACATATCAAGTAAGGTACGGGCGGTTACAATAAGTACTGGTTTTACCCTCACTCTAGCGGAAGTGGGGTTTATACATGTCTTTCACGGTCTCTTATGAAATAGACTTAGACAAGGCAAGACGTGCTTTTGAGGACTAGTAAGTATTCCCATTCCCAGGCCCAATACAGTGTTATATTAAGGTATCCACTAGGTTTACTTTAATGTTATCTACATCTCTGATTATGTCCAGCTGAAAAACCCTGACTTGCATACTTATCGATGGCGAACTTCCCTTATCCTGCTTGATTTTCATGCATAATTTGATTATTTTAAGATATCTTACTTTACTGCGATATATTAAGTTGCCGCTAATTGAACAAATTACAGGAATAAAACTTCCCCATACTTGGCCTCTATTTTTATTTAAAGCGCCTACTGGTTGTGATGTATAATCATATTATGATTGTCTCCCTTTGCTGCATTCCCTCTAGGATTATAAGACGGACATTTTTTTTTAATTTTTTTTGAATTTGTGAGTTTCGCCTTGGAAATAGTTGATAAATACGTTCGTTTACTTTTTTCTTGCACAAAATGTTAAATTTTTAGCTGTTTACAGCGCATGTTCTTGTTTTATCTAACTGGAATACGGCAGTGTATCTCTTGTCAAAATATTGTCAGAAGATTGGCTCGCGACGTCGCGTTTATAACTTCGATTTTAATTTTTTTTTAGAACGTCCCAACCTATCGGACTGTCCGAATCTACCAGTATAGGGGCTAACTTAACATCTTAAGTTAAGTAAAGTTTCCAAACAGTCAAATCTCTTGTCTTTATTCGCCACTTTTCTTTAATTTGTCATTCATTTTATGCGCTCATCCACATACATGTCATAGTTTTTTTGGCCTCAATTGCGTCCTTTCAAGAAAATTGTGGGGACATTTGAGCTAATGGTGGGACAATTTAAAACAATCTTACATTTTAGTCCATAACGCATGCTTAAAATAAAGCACTTTATAAAATCCAATTCGTTCTCATATTGACAATAGATCTGTGTAAGAATTTCATAAACACATATTTTTCTCCATTTTTTTGAATCATACAATAAAATGAGATCGCTGTTGTGTAGTGGATATGGTGTCCGCCTAGCGATCATGAGGTCACAGGTTCGATCCCCACTGTGGGAGCCTTCTTTAAATCTCTCCCAAAGTCACTAAGTTCTGGTTCTACCCTGTAACCAAGACTCGTTGAATAGTCAAATTGGGTCCATGCTCCAGAGGAGCCCTGCAATTAATGAGAAGAAGAAGAAGAAAGTAAATCGTGCTGTTGTAACATTAATGAGCTATGATTGAGTATATCGATTAAATCATAATATACAATTTAAAATATATTTACAAATGATATTTACAATTTTTAAATGATATTGAAAAATAAAACTGGAGGTTATGCTTATAAAATGTGTCAACAGACCAGTGTTTGTCCATCAGAGAAATTGAAATATGGTTGAAACGGAATACAAGGAATCAACTAGGGTGTTGTTCTTAATATCACATATGTCAAACATGTAGTATCACATCTTGCAGATTTTGAAGCATTTTAATATTATTTCTTTCACATGTTTTTATTCAATAAATAACTGTCTATAAGTATTGTATTTAAACTTTAACATCTTATTTATATCATTTTAACACCACATAAACAAGTATGAACAAACATACAGATAATGCCGGTGGGTATTACTGTTCTGTCCTTCAATGGACAATGAGCCATTACTGATAATTCATTCTGTGAAATAGCTATCTTTTCACATAATCACTTTTCTTGTACATGTTCTAAGTAATCTTCCATAGCTTTCTGTAATTGTGGATGTCCTGAACAAAAACTGGGAGGAAATTACTACTAAAGCCCTGCTGAAACTCAACAATCAGACAAACTTGCCAGGGTCATGCTTCTGTTGTTCCAAGCTGCATGACATAAACATCATAGAAATCTTTATTAAATTAAGCTATTAATTCAATGGAACTTGATAAACATCTATAAGCTATTCAAAGGAACCCTGACATAGTATTCTCTTTGTGTTTTCAGGTTCCTATTCAAGATACTGTCAGTCCAGGTTAATTTCCAGAAAGAAGAAAACAGAAGTAACATCATCTGCAAAGGATCATGAGCAACTCCAGAAAAGGTTTTGATACAAATGAGTGTTAATGTTACAATAGCAATAAAATTTATGACATTGAATTTAAAAAAAATACAGCACTATCATTAAGTAGCATTTTTATGCCCCTAGTAGGGTGGAATACAGCAGTCGGACTGTTTGTATGCCTGTCTTTCCTGTATTCTGCTTTCAGATATTAACCTGATATTTGGTATGTGAGTCTACCTGCATTACTCACAGATCAGGTTCGAGTTTCGTTCAGGTCCATTGATTTTTGGTGAAGTTACTGGCCTTGGACCTAGATATTTTCTCTAGAATAACAGTTTCTCATACTTTGTCCCTAAACGCTTGCAGACATTTACCTGAAATTTGGTGTATGAGTCTACCTACATGACTTACAGATTAAGATCGAGTTTCGTTCTGGTCCATAGATTTTTGACGAAGAAACGGGCCTTAGACTTAACAATTGTTATGCCCCCGAAAGTGGGCATATAGTGATTGCACTGTCCGTCCGTCTGTCTGTCCGTCTGAAATTCTGTCACACTTTGCGTTAAGGCTTTGAAAAATGTGGAAAAACAATTTTTGTTTAGGTTTAGAAAATGTGGAAAAAGGGGGCATATGTCTTCATATGGTGATAGGCCTTGTTTTTAAAATAGGTGACGTGCGGCTTCAGAGTGCAGAAGGGGGCATTGTGTTTCACAAACACAGCTCCTGTTCTTATGAAGAAATGCCTTATTTCATCTTCATACGTCAAGTTACTATACTGATGCAAATGGATATAATACAAAATGCACTTAACAAATATTAAGCCCCCCAGTAAATTGATATCAATGTAAACCTTGAAAAGCATGCACAGAAAGAATGGATGTTGACTTGTGCTTTCTACTGATTTGTTATAACAAATTTAAATGGGTTGTAGAGTACATTAGAGCAGTAAATTTCAAAATCCCAGTTCCTTTTTTTGTCTCTATATTATAGTTTTTACCGGGTATATTGATATTGCAACTTAATTTAATATGGTGATTTTGTTTTGAATAGACTCAAATGTAAACAAAAACTTGCTTCACCTCTCACACGACTAGGAAAAATGCTGACATTGCACATAATAAATGTTGTTTCCCGGGTTTTGTTTCAGGAACCCACTGGTGGGTATGAGTGCTGATGGACAAACACTGGTCTGCTGGCATCCTGAGCCCGAACATCCCTACGAGCACACCCGGGTAAGCCTCCTCGCTGCATTTCTTGTAATTAAAGATGGGGTGGTATAACAGGACTTTTTTTCACCATTTTTTAAATATGATCTTTAACTGTGAAATGGGTTATTTAAGCGTTAATTAATTTAAATTACCTTCAATTTGGAAAAAAGTATTATTGTTTGATGAATCGACTTTGAACTATTTGAAGTATTATTGATTAATTTTTATCTATTATTCATAAATTTTAAATAAAATAAAAAATCCTGAACATTATAAGAACAACTGTACACACCAAACCCCTCATATTTTCAATCTGAAATGAAACTATCAGAAAATTATTTTTGGACATTTTGAAATAGAAGAACCACCTCGGGGCATGTTCTTGTTTTGGGTATGTAGGTCTAGATGTACACCACTTTTATTCCTCTCTCATGGTTTCATGGACCTTAACCAAAATGGTTTCTGTGACAAATATCTTCAAAAATGAATGTTAGTAAACAACTTTATTATTTTGCTCCATTGAACTTTTCTTTATTTTAACTTTATTCTTTCCTATTCCTGTTCTCATTTGTTCTGCACACAATTTGAGCAAAATTAATTAAAACTGACATTAAAATACATATGTACTCACTTAAAGTTTTCTAAAAAAAAAAACTTCATCCTAATTAAACTTGATTTGTAAATCGTATAGAGCATCTTGAAAGGTTAGTGTTAACCCTCGTAAATAAACGTATGAGCCTCGCTCTGTGAAAGGGTGTTTAATGCATGTGTGTAAAGTGTCATATGAGATTAGTCTGTGCAGTCATCCTCTGTGAAAGGGTGTTTAATGCATGTGTGTAAAGTGTCATATGAGATTAGCCTGTGCAGGGTGTTTAATGCATGTGTGTAAAGTGTCATATGAGATTAGCCTGTGCAGGGTGTTTAATGCATGTGTGTAAAGTGTCATATGAGATTAGCCTGTGCAGGGTGTTTAATGCATGTGTGTAAAGTGTCATATGAGATTAGCCTGTGCAGTCTGGATTTTCGTCAAGAAGAATTTTCCTTTAAATAAAAAATACAATAAAAGCGGAAAATGTTGTCCCTGATTAGCCTGTGCGGTCTGCACAGGCTAATCTGGGACGACACTTTACGCACATGCATTAAGCACCGTTTTCTCAGAGCAAGGCTCCTATATGTTCAGGCAATGGAGTACGATGTACATGAGCTGGAGGAAGGCACCGAGATCCTGAAGGACGAAGTCATCCGCAGGTTTGAGACCCGCTACAAGCCCAAGGGTCCCAACATCCAGGAGCTCAGCAATATCACATACACCACCAAGCATCAATGGTTTCCAAGGTAATTATCTTCTTGTATAAATTGTGTTGATTGCGCATTTAACTCAGTTGTATTTTTTCTGTGATTGTGTGCATTAAATTCACATTTAATACTCTAAAAATTCAGAAAAATTACACTTATTATAGATAAAGTTGTGTGTTTCTTCTGCAATCTCCTGTATTTAGACAACTTAGTGTATTGAGTTTGTGTGTTTTTAGCTGACCTGATTGCTCAGGTGAGCTTTTTGGATCGGTCTTTGTCCGTCGTCCGCCTGTCCGTCTGTTCACATTTGGTTTGTTAACACTCTAGAGGCCACATTTCTTGTTCGATCTACATGAAACTTGGTCAGAAGATTTGTCCTAATGATATCTGGATCGAGTTTGAAACTCAGTCATGCAGGGTCAAAAACTAGGTCACTAGGCCCAAAGAAAGAAAAACCTTGTTAACTCTGTAGAAGTCACATTTCATGTCCAATCTTCATGTTTATGTTAAAATGTTTGTCTTAATGATATGTTGTTTGAGTTCAAAACTGCTTCTGGTCCGTTGAAAAACATGGCCGCCAGTGGGCGGGGCAGTTTTCCTTATTGGGCTATAGAGAAACATTGTAAACACTCTAGAGGCCACATTTCTTGTCCGATCTTCATGAAACTTGGTCAGAAGATTTGTCCCAATGATACCTCGATCAAGTTCAAAACTGGGTCATGCTGGGTCAAAAACTAGGTCACTTGGTCAAAAACAGAAAAACCTTGTAAACACTCTTGAAGTCACATTTCATGCCCAATCTTCTTGTAACTTTGTCAAAATGTTTGTCTTAATGACATGTTGGTTAAGTTCAAAAGTGGTTCTGGTCCGTTGAAAAACATGGACCAGATCAAAGCTTGAAAAACCCGGTTTATCTTTAACCACAAAGCACGCAGCTTTGATATTTGATATGTGACAAAGATTGTTCAAATCATGCCACTGGGCAAGCTGATTTCACAGGTGAGCAATCTAGGCCCATATTAGCCCTCTTGTTTTAGTATCACATCATCAAATAATAACACTTTTGTGTACTTTAAGTGTATATTAAGTACATTCACTAAAAGGAAATAAAGAAGTATTAAATGCGCGTTAAATTTAGTGCCATTACCACTGGGTTTAATGCAAATTTGTATTTTTTTTTTTTTATGATAAGTTTGTGCTTCACCCCTTATTTATTTGTACAGGCCTATTTCTGATCTTTTGAGATAAAACGTACTTTGCTATAATTGGAAAGTGAGTAGTCCTTGAATTTGTGGAATTCATTAAATAAATTATATATATTACAATGAATATTTATCTCACAAGATGTTTATTTGCAAAAATAAATGTGATTTGGAAGAATTTTTTTAATAACTTTATTTAAGTTGATTGACTAAACATTATTAAATGCATTTACATTTAAATAGTGAAATAATTATCATGATTTCCTTTAAAATACATTGAATAATTTTTGATTGCCGTAGCTTGTAAATGAACTTATTTTAAGCAAATACAGAGAATAGAAATTGTGTGTTGTTTTCTATAGCTACAATGTAGACATCACCGGATAGCTAATAACTTATTGTTTATGTATTTTTAGACCAGGAAAGAAATTCAGAAAGCTGGACCCCCCTAAGGACAGAGAATCCCTTTGACACCAGATTTTGGCTTGTGATTTCATTGTGAGCTCCATCAAAGTGTTAGGTCATATCCGCATATGACATCAAACCAGCATAGAAAAAGGTTTCAGCTTTCAGAATGACATCACCAGTGCAATTGTAATTTTGAAAATGGATTTAAGAAAGATTTACGTCACATCTTGGACATAATAGTTCTACTATTAAGCAAGATGGTGTATTTTAGCATAGTTTATTGTTCAGTTAAACAGTTTTTATGCCCCCGGTAGGGTGGCATATAGCAGTTGAACTGTCCCTCAGTCTGTCTGTCTGTTCGTCAGTCTGAAAACTTTTAACATTGCCCATAACTTTTGCAGTATTAAAGATAGAAACTTGATATTTAGCATGAATGTGTATCTCATGGAGCTGCTCATTTTGAGTGGTGAAAGGTAAAGGTCATCCTTCAAGGTCAAAGGTAAAAAAAAATCCAAGGGAAGTAACAAGCTTTAAAGGGACTGTAAACCACGAATGACGAATAAAGAAAAGTTCTAAAATACTGTATTTTTTTACAATCATTAGATTATATTGATTAAAATATCACGACTGGTATATAACATTACTTGAAAAAAAGTTTTATTTTTTTATTTTTTACTTTATTTTTGTATTTATTCATTTTTACTGGGTATGCATACCAGGTAACTACCAGTTAACTATAAATAACGCAAGTAAATTGATCATCATCGTCACGTGGTAAACCCAGGAATGCAAATTGTGCATTGTATAGTGAATTGTTTATATTATATATATAAAATGATCAATCTACTTGCCTTATTTATAGTGTGTATATCGTTATGTCACCTATTTTCGCGATGTTCTTTTGATTTCACATCGCACAATTTTATTACCGAAAATACTGAAAATATGAACTTTTTTCAAGTAATGTACTATACCAGTCGTGATACTTTAATCAATATAAACTTATAATTGTAAAAAATACGGCATTGTAGAACTTTTCTTTTTTCGTCATTCGTGGTTTACAGCTCCTTTAAAAGGAGATAATTTCTATTTATCATTTGGCAGCTTCAGATCATTTTCAGAAGGGAAGTAATATTTTATAAAGGGATATAATAAAAAAAGCAAAAAAACAAAGCGGCGCAGTAGGGGGCATTGTGTTTCTGACAAACACATCTCTTGTTGTCACATTGTTTGCTTTGTACAAAAGGTATGGTGTGGAAGACTTTATGTCGTATGATTTCATATCACATTAAAATTAATCTGCAATATCATTGAATGGTCTCTTTTATATGGTGTTTATTCAGTAATTGAAGTATTTAAGTAGAGCATACATTGGATGTTATTAATAGTGATCTTGAGCTCACTTGAACACAAAGTGCTCAAGGTGGGCTATTGTGGTCACCGTATGACCGGCTTCCATTGTTGTACATTGTATATCAGGCTTGTTAACTTTTAGCTCGTTATCTCTCTACAGGCCACATTTTTCATACAATCTTAATGAAACTTGGTCTGAATGTTTTTCTAGAAGCCACATGTATGACTCAATCTTGACATGAGTTGTTTTCAGAATATTTATACTGACAATATCTTTGCAGAGATTGAATATTGGTCAAAACTTTGCTCAAACTTGGTCAGAATTTTGACAATATCTGGTCAGAGTATGGGGTCATGTGTGTCCAAAACAAGGTTACCAGGTCAAGTCTTAAAAAACCTTGTAATCACTTTAGAGGCAATATTAATGACTACATCTTGATGAAACTTTGTCAGAATGTTTATACTGACAATATTTAGGCCGAGATTAAATATTTTTCATGTGCATCCAAGAACAAGATCACAAGGTCAAATATTAAAAACCTTGTTACCACTCTAGTGGCCACATTAATGACTGAATCTTGATAGCATTTGGTAAGAATATTTTACCATGACAATATCAAGGGTAAGTTTGAATAAGTCATGTTAAGAAACTAGGTTACTAGGTCGAATCTAAAAAGACACCTTGTTACCACTGAAGAGGCCACACTTATTATTCAATATTGATAAAACTTGGTCAGGATGTTTATCTTGACAGTATCTAGGCAAAGTTGGAACCTGTGTCATGTATGTTAAAAACTGGGTCACCACATCAAATCTTACAAAAACCTTGTTACCAATCTAGAAGCCACATTTATGACTCAATCTTGATGAAACTTGGACAAAATGGTTGAAAATATCCAGGCAAAGTTTGAATCTGTATCATAAGTGTCTGTAGAGGTCAAATGTTAAAGGGAAACTTTTTACCACACTAGAATCTATATTTTTTACTCAATCTTGACAAAACTTTGTCAGCGTATTTATCCTGACAATAATTAGGAAATGTCTGAAACTTGGACAAGTGGGGTCAATAACTAGATCACCAGGCTAATTTCCAAAAATGTGTGTACTGTAAAGTTTACAGTAAATTCATTTGAGCGCTTAAGGCCCAACATGGCCCTCTGTTTTAAGAACATGTGTGTAATGTTTGTTAATTTTAGAAGAACATGTGAACATATAACTGAAATTTGATTACCAGGTAGTGAAAATTAATCCTATATGCTCTAAAAGTTGCTGGTGATTTGAATGGATTTGTGATAAAAAACATATTGGTCTTTTTTGTAACATTGTGAATTTCTGTAAAACCTATAAAAGTAAACATTATGGTAATACATGTGAAATTATTATTTTGCATTCTATTCTTCGTCCTCCCAGCCTGCTGTGATTTTCATTACATATTTAGAAAACGATATTGTGTTGGAAATCTTCGGTAGCGTTTATATTTTGTGTGGCCGTCCGTCCATCTGTTCCTCTGTTGCACACATTTTTATGGACCCGGTTGCCATTTAGGCTCAACATTTTAAAAATACAACAACAAACGAGCAACAAGTGTATACAATACTTAAAAAAAATGATTTTTTTTTAGCTCACCTGAGCACAACGTGCTCATGGGTTGTGCTCATGGTGAGCTATTGTGATCGCCTTTTGTCCGTCGTGCGTTGTGCGTCGTGCATCGTCAACATTTACCTTGTTAACACTCTAGAGGTCACATTAATTGTCCAATCNAAATGATTTAAAGCAATCGGATAAAATCATTATATTTACACTGAAAACAAAGGAAAATGGAAAACATTGTGGGATTTCCCCTGTTGCGACCTCTCGACCGACCAAACATTGACAGCCTCACATGTGCGATTCTCCATGCTACAAGTAAAACGATGTTATTGCCGGCTGTAAGAGCAATGCCCTAGACACGTGTACCTTTCAAAGCTGCGGCAATGCATCACCATATCGATGAATCTGGACACCGATTGATGACTGTCAGAAAAAGAATTTCATGAGTTAATATTAAAACATCTTAGGCCAAAACACACCATCCCTTCACCACTCTCCGCTCCAGCCACCTGTGGACCTAAGGAAAGCTCTAGCTTTTAAAACTCAAATGTTATGGCCAAATTAGACTTTTGACCTTTACATTTGACCTTTGAGGCACGGAGACGGTTATTACTAGATATTGTCAAAATAAACAACCTGAACAAGTAAAACCAAGATTAAGAAATACATGAGTGTGGAATCAATGTGTTTTTAGCTAACCTGAGCACAAAGTGCTCATGGTGAGCTATTCTGATCGCCTTTTGTCCGTCGTCCTTCTTTAACATTTTCCTTGTGAACACTCTAGAGGCAACATTTATAGTCCAATCTTCTTGAAACTTGGTCACACAATGATATCTTGGACGAGTTTGAAAATGGTTCTTGTTGGTTGAAAAACATGGCTGCCAGGGGGTGTGGCAGTTTTCAATATATGGCTAAAGTAAAACCTTGTTAACACTCTACGAGTCACTTTTATTGTCCAATCTTCATGAAACTCGGTCAGAATATTTGTCCCAATAACATCTCAGCTGAGTTCGAAAATGGGTCTAGCCCGTTGAAAAACATGACCACCAGGGGGCGGGACAGTTTTCCTTTTATGGCTATAGTGGAACACTCTAGTTTTTACAAAGATTTGACCATGTGACATAGCTTTTTGACGCACGTGACCAGTTTCGAGGTCGGCCTTCATTTTGTCAAAATATACATTGTGACCTAATTTTATCAAGATTGAGTCACAAATGTGGCCTCTTTAGTGGTATCAAGGGTTTCCTAAGATTTGACGTGGTTACCTAGTTTTGGACGCTTGAACATTTAAGATTGGATGAAAAATGTTGCCTCTAGAGTGGTAACGAGCTAAAAGTAAACGACACGCGATACACTACGCACGTCGATGGACGCCGGATAAATGTGACGACCAGAAAATTGGGAGGGCTGGTGTTCGGAATGGCACGTGTATAAGCTGGAAGGCGTACGTCTTGTGGTAATTCGTCCAGGGGGAGGGAGGGGGCAAATGTCCGCAAATCATAAATCTATCGTTAGAGCATATTGCAGGAAGGGCATATGCACGCCTTCGTTTTGCGTAGTTCCCAGAAAGCAGGACAATGCTATTAAGCAAGAAATGAGATTAGTGTACACTAGCGACTCAATACAAAAGGCATGGTCGGTCTAACAAACATTTGTTCTTTACCTTTTAGTTGAAGCACACGTTTTATTCCGTTTTTTTCGATTGCTTAAACATGTTCACTGACCATCCTTTGGTGATCGTCATATACGGACATGATTGACTGAACATGCCTTAACTAAATTAGTTGCATATTCAGTAGTCGGCCATTTATATTGAGCAATAAATGTTGTCCGAACATTTATTTAAATGTTTACGAAACCATGATAGTTACATGTATTAAGACGATTTAAATGACTCAGTTGTGTTAAATATGAGCCTCGAAATACCAGGCATGTGCGTAAAGTGTCGTCCCAAATTAGCATTTGCAGTGCGCGCAGGCTAATCATGGACGACACTTTCCACTTTTGTTTGGAATTGTTAGTTTAAAGGAGGTCTATTCTTTGCGAAAATCAAGTCAAGGCGTAAAGTGTCTTCCCCGAGTAGCCTGTGGAGCTGCACAGGCTAAATTGGGACGACACTTTACGCACCTGCATAAGCCCAGTTTTCCCAGAACGAGACTTGTATGCTCATTTAGGATACAAAGTTAATTTAGCTCTTTAATGGTCTTGAAAAGAGGAAATAATAATGACTATAAAACATATTTACTTCAATTTTCAGGAAATTGTGTGTTGTTACTTGTTATTGGTTTACATCATAACGTAGTATTCAAATATAACATAAAGTTTGGAAAGCTTTACATTGATTGCACGGTGCAGTCTTACCGCGGGCTTGTTTTCATAATCATCTATCCGTTTGTTCTTTTACTAAATTCGTGCTTCTGTCACGTGAAGTCTTCAGCAATTAGTGTCCGTGACCTCAAGTGAGCGCTTTAGGGCCATCATGGCCCTTCTTTTTTCATGAAATCTATCGGCTGTAAGCATAATTTGCCAGCAAAAGTTTTGAACAACTTTTCACAGAACATAAAACTATTGATACTGTCCACAACATGTATGGTACAGTGTCCAAGTTTGTTGAACAGTGTATGCAGTCTCCGAGGGCTGTGTGGGAACGTTAGGAAAATAGTTCGTGTAGTGTAGAAAATGGTCCGTGGTTTTCATTATCGTTTTCCACGCTTGTTCATGACAGCAACCAGAACATACTAATTTCATTTAAGATCATCTTTAGCGAGGAGAATTTTTGAAGTTCACAGCCTTTAAATGCTGTTTTGGGGTGTACTAAGACCCATTCCCCAAGCTATAAAGTATATATTTTTCCACAAATTCTGTTGACAATTCTTCATAAAAAAAAATCATTAAAAGAAATCCGCTGATAATGTGTATGATATCTTTTTGTCTAGAAGTTATGCCCTGTGATATCATGCACAAAAAAATAAATTGAATGCAATTGTTGTGAATATGAGTACATTGTTGTTTTATTTACAATTGGACGTATCTTCTGAGTAATATAGATATTAATTATGTATGTTGTTTACAGTTGGACGTATCTGCCGAGTAATGTAGATACTAGGACGTATCTGCTGAGGAATGTATATATTAGGACGTATCTGCTGAGTAATGTAGATATTAATTATCAACAGCCCAGTAAGTCGCCAGAAAAAAAATGCTATCGAAACATTCATCTTCAAAATTACATGAGTTTTGATTGATCATAAAGCTTAGCTGATGTTGTTTAATGTGTGTAAAATTACAGGCGTTCTCTAGGTGATTCATTTCATACACTTAAAAGGCACCTGTCAAATTAACATAATTCATTTTTGTTTTATCCTATTTGGAAAATTGAAAATCTAAATATTGGAAACATTATTCTGAACAGATTATAAAAAAGTGGATCTTTTAATAACAGTGCAATATATATATATATTATTTATTAGTTATTAGTTGACTTCTTTATCATTTTGTCAACCGACTTCCGCAAAACAAAATGTTATTGACGTCGGTAAATGCATGTTTGAACTGTGAACAAGACGTTATTGAAAACATGACGTCACGGACTCTATTTAGTTATTAGGTCTCTACAAACTGTCAATGTTGAGGTGTCATTGTACGGCAACTGTGCGTTAGGCGAACATACTTGTAGTGTGTGGGTGTGTGTTTAGAAGATTATTAGGTCATTTCTTACCTTTAAGTTTCATTTTGTGCGGACCCGGAGTGTGTCCCAGCAATCCTTCCTAATTGACTTACTGGATTAGCGAAAGTTGGTACGAATTTAGAATTATAGCTTCAATATCCAGCTACAACGTTTTTTTACTGAAAGATGTACAATTTTGATAAGGTCTTATGATGTGTGGAGTGCCCGAAGTAAACCCCACAAGTCCGGTATGGTGACCATCAACAAGGCATACATGTACTGGGGGCGGAGATTGACCCCGTGTCGCCTTGTTGAGAAGCGTGTATGCCTACCAAAACGCTAACAAGACTTTGCGACGAATTTGAATTCGAACATAATGCAGTAATAGCAGAATTTCTTACATGTTTGGCAATAATATGCAGTGAAGCAATAATTGTAAAGGACTAACGTCATGTTTAATTTAACGGGCGCTTTTGACTCCCCGCGACGGATTGAAATCTCGTGTGAACTATGGATGTTGCTACTTTTCCTCCTGGAAATCGCGTTAAACGGACTTACCATGGTCGTTTGCGTGAAGTACCCGCAAATGGTCAACGTGAACTCGTTTTGTACAGTGGCGATCATCACCAATGGTTTTCTGATCTCCGCTTTAGGCTACGTTCCCGTGATTATCGCGGAGTTTTCCGGACACCGGTAAGTGCACATGTCAGAAGACTCCTGTATCGCCGAGGCGTTCATCGTCTATTACTTTGCATCATCGTCCATGTTCCTGCACGTCTGCATCGCCTACATCCGCTACCAGGGCATAGTGGCTGTGCTAGTCAGCAACGCGCCGGTCGAGAAATTGCGGGTGGCGCTAGCGTTCGCCGCGTGCCAGCTAGTCTCGCTGGTTCTCGCGGTCTCGCCGCTGCTTGGACTCGGGTCATACGGGCTTGAGGCGCACGGGACCAGCTGCGGGCTCGCCTGGAATGACCGGAGTCGCACCGGCCTGGCGTATCTGATACTCATAGAACCATGTGCTACGTCTCAACGGTTACTTTCATGGGCATCTGCTATGTGCAGATCGTCAAAACGGTAAGTTTACATTATTATGCACACCGATTTTTTTTTAAATTTAATACAGGTTTTGCTTTTTTTTATATTTGTGATTATTGTTTCTATAAAGCATGTTGTATATTTCTATTAACACTTCATTTATGTTTACTATAAGTGCTTTTTGGCGTGTACACAAAGCGCCATAAAAGGTAAAAAGAACTGCTATTTTGATATTTATGTCTAGTAATAATTATCGATATTGCAAGAAATTAATATACTACCGATTTTAAATCACTGATATTTCTCTATATACCACAGAAAATGATAACATGATTTGCAGTTTTGTCTACAAATAACTATGATATGTCTTTAATGAAGCATCATCAAAAACAAAAACAATAACGACTCATATCTATCAAGGGTTTAACTTCATACAAACAGTGAAATCAACCGTGGCGATTGAATGGAACCAATATTTGAACCTCGCTCTGGGAAAACGATTGAATGGAACTAATATTTGAACCTCGCTCTTGAAAAACGAGGTTTAATGCATGTGCGTAAAGTGTCGTCCCAGATTCGCATGTGTGAGTGGATTTTCGATAAGAAGAGCTAATCTGCACAGGCTAATCGTGAACGACACTACACACGTGCATTTAACCCCGTTTTCTCAGAGCGAGGCGCATTTTTATTCTGTAGTTTGTAACTCTTAAATAGATAAGAGACTGCGTGATAGGCTGAAGATTGCCGATCTTATCAGGACTGTCTTAAGTACATGTATTTTAGAGCGAATATAATGTTTCATGAAAATATCTCACTGCTGAAAGTGTTGAACTGTCCCTTTAAATGTCTGACTATTTCAATTAAAGGTCCAGCAGTCGTCAGTTCGAGTGATACTGGCTTCAGGCGAAGCGGCATTGAACAGAAGACGAAAACAGATTCACCTGGTCAAGATTTCATTGGCTATAGTCTGTAAGTTCGTTCTTCCGCTGTTTGTATCCACGGAGATGTGACGTCATTATGCTTGTCTGATATCTATACTATCGTCTGTGCACTCGCGCAATATTTTGTGAAATGTGCATATGTACACTTAAATACAGTTCGCTTGTTTTGCTGCACCTGTTTAAATGTTTTGATGTTTATGCCCCTTTTTAAAAAAGGGGGTCTATTGTTTTTGGCCTGTCTGTCATTATGTCCGTCATTTTGTCTGTCTTAAAACTTTAACCTTGCTCATAACTTTTGCAATATTGAAGACAACAACTTCATATTTGGCATGCATGTGTGTCTCATGGAGCTGCATATTTTAAGTGGTGAAAAGTCAAGGTCAAGGTCATCCTTCAAGGTCAAAGGATAAAAATATATTCAAAGCGGCGCATTAGGGGGCATTGTGTTTCTAACAAACACATCTCTTGTTTTTATAGTAAAAAGATGGAACATCTTAAAATAGTAAAGGGTCTTACACAAAAATAAAATAATAAAAGCATCATAAAACATAAAACACTATTTGTTCATGATATATTGCGCTGTATTTAAAATATGAAGAAGTAATATTGCATGATTAACGCACACAGTTATTTTAGCAAAATACGCTGCGGCCACATTAATCGTATAAGATGTGCGTATGATATGCCGCACGTAAAATTCTTCTAAAGAAATGATTTGTATGCGCCCGTATGGTCCATTTTGACCCAAACCTGAATTTAAAAAGCAAGGAAAAGATTTTGTCAATTCATTTTTGTTTTGACAAAATATTTAATGACAGACATATACTTTATTTTTCGTTTAAAAGTTAGAAGTACAAAACGACAGCATTTAATAAGCCGGATTCGTTTGGCAGAAATGTTTATTGTACAAACAATGTTTATTCTGCGCTTTACGCTCGCGTGTTATTACATCAAACATGGAATAAAACTATGTTCTTATGTATGAGCCTCGCTCTGTTAAAAGGGGGTTTAATGTTTGTGCGTAAAGTGTCGTCCCATATTAGCCTGTGCAGTCCGCACAGGCTGATCAGGGACGACACTTTCGCCTTAACTGGATTTAGTCAAGATGAGTCTTCCTTTAAACTAAAAATACAGTAAAAGCAGAAAATGTCGTCCCTGATTAGCATGTGCGAATTACACAGGCTTATATGAAAGGACACTTAACGTACATGCATTAAACTTCCTTTTCACAGAGCGAGGCTCATATGTTTATTGCGCTCACTTACTCCAAAGTTCTGGGACTAAATATAGTCGAACAATCGATCCATTTGTTGTTATCTACTCTGAGTAACAACCAATCAAGAGCCAGCAGATGCGCTTGTTATGTCCATTCATTCCATGATAAAATGCTTCACTTTATGGGTGCATCCTAGCAATTTCATGCGATCTATATGTTACTTTTATTCTAAATTTCATTAAATTACCTGCTGGATTACGGCTACTTATTCGTTGTCTGTTTTGAGGTCAATATGATAGATTGTTGAGTATTATATGATTGATTGTTGAGTACTATATGATTGATTGTTGAGTACTATATGATTGACTGTTGAGTA
>VMBQ01010702.1:7008-25793 GCA_007657795.1 Dreissena rostriformis | reverse complement strand
AACCCTAAGTGCGCACTGTGCTGTTTATCATAAAACAAAACAAAACACTGATAAAACCAATCATATCAAGTATCTACTTATTGTAATACGTACCTGGTATTTGCATTAGGTACTCTATCGTTGCGTTCTGGCACGTCATCACTCGCCACAAAAAGTAGTATATGACAACACGATTCTTATTTTGTCCTGAAATTTAGCAATAAAAGTATATAAAAACATACAACTGTTATTTAATTCATTCATTGGTGTATGTTTATACCTGAAGATGGATCAAATACGAGACGGCAATATATATCACTTTAAAACATAATGCATGCTATTAACAGTAACAGTTTGTTTTAAAAATACAACACCAAACTATTTTTTTTTTGGAATTGAACATATTCGACCAGGTCAATGCTATTTCAG
This sequence comes from Dreissena rostriformis, assembly GCA_007657795.1. Lineage (NCBI taxonomy): Eukaryota > Metazoa > Mollusca > Bivalvia > Myida > Dreissenidae > Dreissena > Dreissena rostriformis. Next base: position 25,385 of record VMBQ01010702.1, on the reverse strand, counting down.
ACAAATCATAGGGTTGTAATAAGTTATGTCAATTATAGTTAGGCAGGCGATTAAAAAAGACAGTGTCATAATTAGCAATTGATTAAGCTGAAAATGGCAAATATACTTACATCTAGCTCTCGGTTCATATCACCGAAAATCCATTTTGAATTAAACAAAAAACAAACAATTTTGCGCGTAAAAAATGTCCAATGTCCACAAAAATACACGACGTAATATAAATTAATTTATTGTGATTAAAAAATTTAGTCGAGGCATACATTTGTCATTTTTTGTTGTTGATTAGATACAGCTCTGAAAAACTACTTTAAAAGTAAGAAAATGTATTTTACTCTAGATTATCAAAACAAAACCCTTATTAGACATAACAACAAAAGAACAAGTTATTATAATTCGTATGATGATAAGCTGAAAGACCTTATATTGGAGTTAGGTATGCGGCAATTGTTATGATGTTTCGCTAAAAATCTCTCTCTGCTTTTTTCGCTTTAAAAGTTCATTTTCCCTTACCCTGTGTCCTGTATGTCGCGCTGTTTATGAGGTACAGCTACAAGATCTACAATACCTCACAGTTTGTTCTCATTCCAATGTTCTACTTTCCCTAAACAGGTGTCGGCTACGCTGCTGCAGTAATGGCGTTCTGGCTGAACATTTTCTACATCGTCATTCTCGCCTGGGGCCTCTACTACATGTTCTCCTCGTTCCGGAGCACCGTACCGTGGGCCACGTGCGACAACTGGTGGAACACCCCGAGTTGCNATTTTGTCGGAAACACTCCCCCAATTACTGCGCATGTGTAAATTTGTTCACATTAACACATTTTTTTTATAAAAACCAGTTTACACAAATTTGTCGTTTCTCAACCTTTAAGTTTATTCCAGTCCAAACCCATAAGACCCAACTAAAATGTTTTTCATCAATTCTTCAAATGAGTTGTAATTTTTAATCTCTGACAATTTACTAAAATTTATAGATGGTGCACAGGTATTGACTGTGGTTAACTGATCACTTTTGTGGTCAAACACCAGAAGACCTTCATTGATGCCTTTTGGAAGAGCTGGACAACCAAGCAGTGCTTGAAGCAAATCTCCCATGTTTAGGGTGACATCTTTTGCAGTTTCAGATTCAAAATCAACCCTTGTGCATGAAATCTGTCCTCCTGAAACAAATAAAACTCATAACTTCACCAAAAAGGAAGCTACATAATAAAAATAAGTTAAACAAGAGAGGTGTTTGTCAGAAACACAATGCCCCCTACTGCGCCGCTTTGATATTTTTATAAACCTTTGGCCTTGAAGGATGACCTTGACCTTTCACCACTCAAAATGCAGCTCAATGAGATACACATGCATGCCAAATATGAAGTTGCTATCTTCAATAATGCAAAAGTTATGAACCAATGATAAGTTTTCGGACGGACAGACGGACAGACAAATGGACAGTTCAACTGCTATATGCCACCCTACCGGGGGCATAAAAAAACAGTTTTATAAAACAGAGTACTTAATACAGTTGTTGAAGTTCAACACTGCTTTCAGCAGTACATGTTTTTAAGTCATACATTACAAGTTAAATGGGAACTCTGCCAATTTATCTTTTTTCAGTTACATGTACATGTATGTATTTTTGACAAATTGATGCATCTTTCCTGGCCAATAACTGCTGCCACAACAGCCAGAATACAACCAACACAAAAAAAACATACTATTCAGTAACCAAAACGGACCCACTTTAATATAGTTGTACGCTTCTTCATTGCTCATCTGTACACATTTTGCATAACTGTGATAACAAAACTTTCTTTTTATAGGATTTTCAAAACAATACGTACGATCTAGTTTTTTCAAAAACTGATGGAAGTTGTATACAATAATCTCTTCATCTTCTTTTTCTGTGGTAGATGATGAATATACTGGTTTAAAAAACTCCTTCACTTCTTGACTATTAACAAATTCTGTCTTTGAAAGGTAACTTGATCCTTCTGCAGGAAACTTTCTCATCATATCCAACATGCCATGAAGTTTTAGACCTGAAATTACATAAATGATATATGACTATTTTTGCGTTAGAAAATCACCAGTTTTCAGTGATAAAAATGTAAAAGTAACTAAAGATCTAGTTTGGACAGCTTACACAAGTTGCGATTTCTTCTTCCCAACAAGATACAATGTACATGTATGTTTACTCTTGCCTTTCAACTGGCTATACATGTCATCAGAACTAAATTATTTTGCTTTAAAGTACTATTTATAGAGAAATAACAGTGTTTTCAATAATTATTCCAACAACCTAGTTTTTGACCTGATATGACTGAGTAATGAACTTCTCAAAAGGTTTCATCAAAGTAAAAATTCATATCAGGTTTAATTAAGTTTGGGAAAAAATGTCACATGTATACAAGAAATTTCCATAAATTGATAACATGACCCAGAAATTGTACTCCTCAAATGTCTTATACAGATGAACATATCTAATAAGTTTCATTAAAATCACACCATAAAAATTGCTGCAAATGTAGATTTTTGCATTTTTTTACCTGGTGACCTATATTTAAACAGTTTCCTCCTGATTAAGATTTTACAAAGTCAGTAATTTTGGCTAAGGTTCGTGATGATAATAAGCAAAATATACAACATTAGATCAAATAAGTTTTGGTTCAACTGACCTTATAACAAACGTACCTTCAATGAACTGTAAAGTACTAGGCATAAACCGATGAAACATGTAAAAGCTTTTGACTGCCAAAACTGCATCTTTTCTGGTTTCTGCTTTGAGAACTTTTCTAAAACCACATGCTTCCAGCATATCTCCATATTTTTCAAACAAATCACTCATGTCTGATGAATCTGAAATCTTTAAAAAAAAACAAGAAGTACATGTAAGTCACCAGTAAATCCGAGGAAAATGATGTATTTATAAATAAATAAGAAAATTTCAAATCAAATATTTTGTGAGAAAATATATAGAATCAAATGAAGAGTAAAGGAAATATTTTCAATTAACAAGACCTGTTGAAGAGACAGCATATTCTATAAGTCCAAAAATTTCAATTGAACAAGAAACCTTATTCAAAATAAATTAAATACTTTACCTCTTTAAGTGCAGCAAGGGCATCCAATCTTGTTACTTCTTCAATGGGAGTATCTTCAAAACTATCAATTTTTCCATTCAAAATGTAACCTACCACATGCTGTTTAAGACTTCTAGGCCCAGGATGCCCACTAAGGACACCCATCAATTCCATCTTCCCCATAAGTAAGTAATCATTTTTCTGCAAAAATTGGCTGTCGAAACTTAGTAGGTTATTTTCAAACACTGGTGATTTTTCAAACAGAATTGAAAAAATTATCGGTCAATCCTCCTGCATCTACCCTTTCTTCGTCAGAAAATGTTATAGAAAGTTTCTTGTACCATTCCGTGTCTGGAGCCTCTTCCATTTCTGGCATGGCCTGTGGAACAAGCATTCGTCGTAAGACAGAGATGTCCCAAACCTTCTCCTGATTCAGTGTGTTTTTTTAACACATATTCTTGAAACGTTCTACAAAAGAAGATATGAGTAAGCATAAGAGTATTTTGTAACACATGAAGATGCAATGTATATCCTCAAAGTCTTATACAGTGCACAGAAAAAGCAATCAGTTGTTTACACACAACTTAATCAAATCTTAGTCCTGTTGCTTCATACAAGTAACACTATTAAATCTGAAAACATCTTTAAATGGACAGTCTCAGACAAACATTACAGACAGCTTCCATATGGTAGTAATCTTGTATTTTGTTGTTGATAACTTAATCGGCATGCACTTTATCAAAATAAGCTAAACTAGATTTTTTTCCCCTAGGTAAATATGGAAAAAATTGTCTACATTCCAGCTTGTAAATGTGTTACTCCAGTTGTTTGTGTAAAAATGCAAGATTCTTGGTAAAAATAAACAATTTTTCTCCTGACTATTTTACAATGAATTGCGCTAGAAAAACAGATTGTAAAATAAAATGATGGAAGTAACATACTACTTGAAGCATATAATTCAATAGTTAATTATTTACAAAAATCAATTCAATCTAGAATTCTACAAATATATTGCGTAAAGCACATATTAGCAGGTGAGCTTTTGCTATCTTGGCTTTCTCCAAAACTTGACGCATGCAATTCCAAAATACTGGTTGGAAAAAGAATACCACAGACAGGGCACATTGATTCAGGTGGAGAAGCCCAAAAATAAACAGAATATACCATCATGTATTTGGTTTTAATTTCTTTCTAGTACATGTAACAAGGGCTTAGTCTTGTGTCTTACTGACCCACAAGGCAATTCCAAAGAAGACCATGTCATTAATCACTAAACATCCATTGTCCTTTTCCAAATTTTATATATACCGTGAGTCAAAGAATTGCTATTCCAATGGTTTTACCAAAGCATCAAAATATCAATTAATGTTTCTTAAAAAGCATTAAAATCACAGTGATTGTCTGTTATGTTTCATTTCTTTAAAGTCATTTCACTAAGAGAAACCAGTTCATTAGTCTGTTGGAAATTTGGTCAACTCTTTAATTAACTGTCTATTACTTCTGTACAATAATTGATTAATTTAATGATGCAGCTTTTCACGAATAGTCAAATAGGAAATAACATCTAAGTTCCCTAGTGTAAGGCTGCTTGCAGACATGTGGTGAAGGATAAATAAAATTTTCTAAAGATCTATCAAACACTGATGATTTTTGGTTTTTCTTCTAATATGCATTTAGTAAACCCATATTCAATAGCGCAAGAGTACTAGTAAACATTTTTATTTCCCGAAAGTATATCTATTCATACGACACATTAACACTAACATGGTACCATTTTAGTAATCATGTGTCGTATGAATAGATATTAGTGCGTATAATTTAAGTGATATTAGACGCATTTTTCACTGAATTGAGCTGAAAAGAATTAACAGGTCAAAAGAGTTAGTTAAAATGTGGTAACTGACCAATTATCTGAGCAGATAACTTGCTACCAGTTGTTTGTAAAAAATATATTTTATATTCGATATTTTACATGACTAACCCAGTCCTCTAAGCTTTTTTTATTAGGATCGGAGTTAGTGTTCGAGTGTCGTATGATAGATATCATTGCAGGAAATTTAAATGATCCGTAAAACAAAATTTTGTCTTTGTGTCGTATGAACGAATCTGCACTAAAACTAAATTTAGATTCACATCGTACATTTTTTTCTTTCGTCAGTTGTCAAAACGAAAGTACGGTTGATATTCAAATGCATTATTTTTCTCTTTCCGGGATTTTTTTTTAGTATGTTGATGCTACATTAACAAATATAAGTGTATATGAAGTGAAAACACCAAAAATAAACAACGGTTGCGATAGACACCTTTAAACTGTTAGATGCGTCTAATATCTCTTTAAAATGGAATTTATTGTGACACGAAAAAATAAAAAAAAAATTGCATTTTATATCTACAAACATCTCTGTTACCAGACCTCATCTGGCTTTGAAATGTTCGCTTTTCTCTATAAGGAACATTGATTTTTTGTATTGGGTAAATTCATTTTACAAACTTTCCGTTGATTTTTGAGTATTAATGGGTCTTTAACAAGGAGAGGCTAATACACTTTACATCAAGGGGCATAATTTAAATGATCTTGGTACAGTTCCAATAGATGATGTTTCATGTCCAATATGCTTAAAGTGAGTATGCACGATTGTCATATGTGTTAAATTGTAATATATTGATGATAATATGTTACAATTACACACAATAGGTTAGAAAAATTATACATTGAAGACGAATTTCAGAAAATGCAGCAAAGACAAATTAGCGCCTCGAGCCGATTGTGACGAAGATATTTCGTACATATTTTCCTACAATAACCTAAGCATTCGTCTTTTTAATAGGATCGGAGTTAGTGTTCGTGTATCGTATATATAGATATCGTTGCAGGAAATTTAAATTATCCTTTAAACAAAATTGTGTCTTTGGGTCGTTTGAACGAATCTGCACTAAAACTAAATTAAGATTCCCATCGTATATGCATGCTGGTGAATTCGACTGTACAGAGATTTTTGATTTCAGAATTAAATATCACTTTATGAAATTCGTCTTCAATGAATGATTTTTCTTGCCGATTTTCGTTTTGTCACAACGGTATTCACTCATTTCATAACGTACCGTTACTTGTAAAATGACCGTTTTAAATGTTCCCGGCTGTCGGATTTTTGCCAAGGTGAAGAGGGGATGTCAATCCAAACGAACTCGCATCTTCCATTCAAAATCGCCGATTAATTCCATCATTGAGGGGGACTTCGATCGCGCACGTTAGTCTGGAAACGAAAGTTGTAATACGCATGTCTGGAAGGGGAAGCGACCGAATGCACTTTAGTTTGGATGGGTTATTTAAAGATGGCAACAATGAGGAAAGAGCTACTGCTCAATTTCATTTTCAACGAGTTTACTGACGACGCATACGACAATGAACTCTTACATCGAGCTCAAAGTTTGAGTAGAAACACGTGTTGCATGTTCACATCACTTAAAAGGGATTATGTACCTAAAGTACCAACTTACATGGGATCTGTCATACGTGAAATGAGAATACCAGTAAATATCGACGATTTTCGTGTACACTATCGAGTAACAAGACATTTGTTCGATATATTGCTTGAAATGACATACCAAAGTATACTGTAACGGGCAGTGGGCCGCATGAAAATAAAATTGTCCGCCTGAGAAGAAGTTACTAGTTACTCTGTGTTACTTGGCTAATACACAATCGATACGGGAGGTAGCCCACACATATAACTTATCAATATCAACAGTTCACGCAACAATTCGACAGACGGTTGATGCAATTGTACAGCATGGAGGCCAGGTTAGCAGTATTTCTTAATCTCTGGACCTGTGATAATATCCTGAGTTGTATTCTGAGTCTGACATTCCTTCATGAACTGATCAAAAGAAACTTCACTGTAGTCCACTATTTTGTTGGCAAAGTGTATTTATTTACTGAATTAATCTAGAGTGTTGACAAGGTTTTGGCACAAATGATTGCACAGATGGCAATTTTTGTAGGAGACAGCCATAAGCATCTTTAATTATGCTTACGGTCAAGCTCAAATACAAGTCCTCAAAGGAATAGATCATAGCATTGTACAGAAAAGGCGAACATGAATAAAAATGTAAAGTATTGATAAAAGCTGTATATGTATTTGCCTTTATTTTAATTTCAGTTGATTCGATGGCTTAATCCGCAGAAAGAGGTTGATATTGAAAGATGTGTGGGGGAGAAATGCCAACTCCCAGGTGTAGTTTGGTTTTTAGACGGTTGCCACATACCACTCTCTTCAGCCTTAAAAGGAGACAGAGATTATTACAATCGAAAAGGCTTTCCATCCATGCATCTGCAGGTAAGGCCAGATAAGAGTGACTTTCTTTCACTTCACGTAATGGTGCGACTATGTTATATATTACTACTATGTAATTAATTCGGTAATTCACTTCAATTAAGAATATAACAAAGTGCTATATTAACAGCTGTATTTTATTTTATTATTTAGCATAGAAGTTACTATATTACTGAGGCACATTTCAGTGTAAAACAATGTGTTCCTTGTATCTGCATTTCAAGCTGTCGTGGACCACGACATGAATTTCACCAATGTGTACACAGGATGGCCAGGATGTGTGCATGATGCACGTGTCTTAAGATATTCCAGTCTGTATGCAGATGCAGAAGCAGCACGTCTCATCATTCATGATCATTATATGTTGGCAGACAGTGCCTACCCTCTTAGAAACTGGCTACTAACCCCCTTTAAAAACTTTGGCAACTTGACACCACAACAAAGTCGTTTTAACAGGAGACTTTCTAGAGTGCGATCCACTGTAGAACGGGCATTAGGACATTTAAAGGGTCGGTTTCGTAGATAACAGAATGTCCCTTTGCATCATGCTCAAGACATATGCAAGCTTATATACGCAGGTTAAATTTTACATATTTTTTGTTTGCTGCAAGATGATGATGTTGAGGAGTACATCCAAGAAGACAATAATCCGAACAACAGGCCTAATGTCTGTGCAAATGGACACGAAGGGGTTGTTAGAAGATTACGTTTGTTAAATTAGGGTTGCTTGATGCAAACTACTCACGTCATGACTTACATACATTTTACAGTTTGCCTTATCCTTTTTCAGTTGTATTGCAGACCGAACATTTATTGGTATGGAATTAAATGTCAAGAAGTAAAGTTGGAGTCAGTGTCAAGTTACATGGTCAATTTATCTATTGCAGATAGGGAAGACTGCAACATGAAAATTGTTTTTTTAAGTTATAAATCAAGAAAATGAATTTTGTCTATATTTTAATAAACTCAGTAACAGCAACAAATATCTTCAATTCAATAATAGTAAAAGTAACGAATTAACTACAATGGCCATTTGCCAAAAATAAATTAAAGTAATATGTCATTAACTAAAGGCCTGTTTTAGGCTTATGTAAATAAACAATCTGAAATCTTGAATATGCGTCACAACTTGAGGCCTCCCAAGCCTTGCCGCCGACTTGTCAGGGGTGTAAGGTCTTGGAATATATTTCTGTGCCTCCATCATATTGTCAAGAAAATCTAATCCATCTGGGAATGCGATGTCTACTGCCCGTGATAGAGTGTCGTCAGCCACTGGATCTACATCTCTTGGTCCAACGGTGTATGGGTTGGGATTCATCATGTAGTGATAACTTTTTGTACATCTTCATGGTTTTCTTAAATTGAATTAATAATAGTAATTTAATTGTTAAAACTGATTTTCATATTTCAATTATTGAATGTGCTGCCCAAAGTAACCATTAAAGGCTTCAATGGTATTGACAATTTCAAATGTAAGGAAATACATATTATCATCAAAATAAGACAACTTTTATAAGATGTTTATGATTTTTAAATTATTTATATCATAATTTTATCATTATTTCTTTTTACTGTAAATATGTTTCAATAATTTGAATCAATTTAATCCTTATATTTCCATATATATATATTACATTTTATAGCATGTATTTCAATTTGTGATTAGATAAACTTTTTGAAGTTATTTTATTATTTTTTTCAGTTAGGACAAGCCGTTCTTCAGAGATGTTGGAGGTTATAGTTGTACTATGAATGTTTTTCTTCACATGTCCATTTCTAAGTACTGAAGTGCACTTTAATAATTACCCTCTTTCTTGTTTATTTGTTTGCATTCTCAAATTTAGTCATACAATAATATTATTATACATTCTAATACAGGTGGTCTGTGTTGTTATGGAAAAAAAAGCTCCAATATTAGTTTTTATTGACAGATCTGTGCAGTTAGCTAGGTTATTATATAATCTTAAATTTTAAAGACCATCAGGTAATTTATTGTTTACAAAACAAAACAAAAAACACCCGCGAGTTAAACTTTAGTGTACTTGCTTACATTTGCAGATACAAAAGTCATTGATACATATTTTGTTGAGAAGCACAATTGAAATGACTTCAGAATGGCTGCTGGTAAGTAATATTTAGTGCATTGTATTATTACACACACTGAAATAGACTTGGGCTGGTATTCATAAAGCTCCTAAGGGTAAACTTAATAAAATTCATAAAATAATTAAAAAGTCTTTTGCTCTTTAATTTTGGTGTCTTTTTTCATTTGATTGATTAATTTAAGTAAATTGTGCATAGAAAAACAGTACTTTGGCATAACAAAACTGAAATCAATAGAATTTCAATAGAAAATTGAATTATTTTTTTCCCCTTAAATTCAGCTTATGTAAAGATTCGCCTTAGGAGCTTTATGAATATCAGATTCCAATGCAAATATATCATCAATTGATAAAAATGCACTGGATAACATGTAATTGCAATTTTTATCTTTGTGTAGATTTTGTTTATTATTCTACAATTATATTTCTTTATGTATTTTCACAACATATTGTAATATTTAAAAAATGTATTAAATTCCGATATGTTTTACTTTCAAAAATATCACTATTCAAAATTGTTTTTACGAATCTGCTTTCATACAGACTTAGCATCAACTGATGAAAAAGTACCGATTAAAAAGCGAAAATCTGGGACAGAAATTGACATTGAATCATGCAAAGGTATGTTGAAAAACAACAGAATAAGTGTGTATTTGGTTTTACCCATACATAATCAAATTTAACCCATTTAAAGACTGTTTAATGTAGATACCTAACCCAAAATTCCTTGTTGATGATGTTTTCTCAATTGCAAAATTATATGTTTGGCAAATCGTATACGTATCTTTATACGTAGGTGTTTCAATTACATTTCAGAGAGCAAGAGCTCCAAAAAGAGTATTGAAATGTGAGTCATAGATTTATTACATCTTCGTTTTTAAGTATAATTGTATGGTTAATATTGAAATGTCATTGACTTTTCTAATCAAGTACCGGTTTATAATGCAATAAAGAATAGCAACGCCATTTATCTAACTCATCACATTACTATTTATTTGGCCAGAAGGAATATAATTCGTCTGGGACCACCAGATTCATACTGACTATATATACAAAAGAACATATATAGTAAACATCAAGTTAGTGATTGATAAATATCTATATGGATTTCAGATGAGGAGCGGATCCTTGAAGTCGAAGAACAAAAGCTGAAATTGATGCGCCAGCAAATCAATGTACAACGGGGAATAAAAGAGCTGAACATGATAAACTGCTTTCTCAAATCGATAAGTAATGACACCACATTACCCAGTGATGGTGCAGAACCCTAATAGAGACCTCAACTGCACTTCGCGATTGTTTTGGTGTTAAACTTAAGTTATTCTTGAAATTGTCATTAGTATATGAACAATTTATAGTATGTAATGTAATTAATAAATCAAATGGGAAATTTAAATAATTTTTATTAAAATATTTAATGTACAGTTAATTGTATAATTATTATTAAGTGTACACCGAACACAGAAATTAAACAACTACTTCGACTATTTCAAAATATAAGTAAAGATGTGGTAAAACTAGATAACAAGAAACAGTGCAAATAAAGGACCACGAAGGTGTGTATGATAGAAATGCAATACTGCTGCAGCTTCATGAGTTTCACTTCTTTATATTGCAATACAAAAGCGGATGTCAAAGATATACATTTAATGTATATCTTCTCTCTTTGATGTCTCCATATTGCTCACCTGATTCATAAAAAAACTGCAAACTCAGATGAGCTTAAAGTATATTTTAAAAATTCTCTTTGTATTATATTGTTCTAAAACAAATTAATGGCGTTTTGTCGAGTTTGGATACCCGTTGCGTTGATGGGTCCCTCAAATACATAGTCGTCATTGTCATAATCTTCCAACAATTCTGGTAATGGAACGTTAAAGTTTTGGCACAGATTGTGCAATTTCATGCACATACTTACAACCTTCGCTGCCTTTGGAGGTTGAAGTAGAAGGCAGCCACCGCTTTTGTGCAAGCATCTGCAGTATAAAGGAAACATGGAACTGCTAATTTTATTCACCTATGTTTGTGTAGATCTGTATTTAACAAGATGTGTTTGTGAAACACTATGTCCCCCATATATTAAACCTTGAGACCTTGACCTTTCACCATTTCAAATGTGCAACTCAATGAGATACACATGCATCCCAAATATCAAGTTGCTATCTTCAATTTGCATATCCTTTAGACATAGTCCGTGTTCTAGAAGGCGCATTTGCAAATCTTCGAGGTGGTATTGGCAAGAACATTGAAATTGATCTTGTGCAGGAAAACTCAGTGACAAATCAGAAAGATCCTATTAGAGCACTAGGAGCTTACGAAAAGGACAAGGCAATATTAAGACCAACAAGGTCAGCTAATGTTTTTACAGGGATTTGCTCCAAGATTGACAATTCTCTTTCTTTGAAAAAGCAAAGCAGAAAACATGCATGTTCTAAATCTTTAAAGGATGAAGCAGTCATTGCAAAAACTCTTAGAAAACTAAAGCCTTTTCAACGGACAGAGGATCGTGTTTGCCTGGGTCTTCCTATATCCATAGTTCTCCATTAAATAGAATTACTAAAGAAGATTTTAGCAATAGGGTCACTTATGTTATGTGTAGACTGTACTATGGACAAACAAGAAATGGAGCATATGCTGGTCCACAAGAATGTTCAGACGAGGGTTAATCCGCCATACAAAAGGGAAATATTCTCCAATGCTGACAATTTTAATCTCCACAAAATAAGTTTAACAAGAGCTCTGCGGTCGGAGACTTATGCCCCCCAAATAGGGCCTTGACACAGGATTGATATAGTGTTTAAACTTAAATATGCAGTTAGGTGCTTCATTAACATTATATTTTATATATATACGGGTATTCAATAGATTTTGAAAACCTTACCATGAGTCAAATGACCCCAGATTAGGAAATATAATGGGTCAAACTATGACTGAATATATGTATAATGTTAAATAAGTTGTAATTTCAATAGTAACTAAATATGCTTTGCAAAAATATTTTAACAAGTATATAATTATAACTTTGTACATCTTTTAGAGTTGACATGTTAAAAACATATACATCACAATGATCCAAGTTTGATTTTTTGTTGGAGTAACAAATGACAATATTGAAATTTGTTTGCATCAAACTAGATGGTTCTGCTTTAATTAAAACTATTGTGTATGTTTTAAAAATGAACAAATCAATAGCCTCTGTTCGTTCCACAGTTTCGTTTAGTTTACATGAGCATGATGTATATGTGCATTATTGACTGTTGTTGGTATTATCTCATATGTTGTCAACATTGAGGTTGGAAACTTATTGCATGACATAGTTATTGCACAGTTTCTCTATATGTATTAAACATGTTTGAGGCGTGTAGTTTAAAACTGGTCAGTTTGTAATAAAACTGAATATCAAACTACTCAGTTACCAGTACAAGAACATAAGTAATTATGTTATGCAATGCAAAAATATTAAGTATAAGAAAATGTACATATTTTTGCTTGCATATCATATTTTATTGCCTTTCTCCGGAACAATAACATTTAAATACAGGGCTAGTATTCTAGAAGCTTATATTCTACAAAATTATTTTTAATCTATTTTATGTATCGACATTTGGCATAATTATGTGTAAATATTAATAATATTTTAAGCTGTTTAGGTAGTTTTTAATTTTAAAGTGAGTATGCACGATTTGTATATGTGTTAAATTGTAATATATTGATAAAAACATATTACAATAACACAAAATAGGCAAGAAAAAGTATACATTGAAGACGAATTTCATAAAATGCAACAAAGACGAATAAGCGGGGCGAGCCGATTGTGACGAAGATATTTTCATACAATAACCGAAGCATTCACCTTTTCATTAGGATCGGAGTTAGTGCTGGTGTGTCGTATGAATAGGTATCGTTGCAGAAAATTAAAATGATCCGTAGAGCTAAATTAAGATTTACATCGTACACGCATGATATACATGCTGGCGAATTCGACTCTACAGACATTTTCGATTTCAGAATTAAATATCTGGCTTTATATTTCGCAATTTTTACGCGACTTTATCTATTCATACGACACAATAGCACTAAAATGGTACCATGTGAGTGTTCATGTGTCGTATGGATAGATATCAGTGCGGGACATTAAATTGGAATTAATTGTGACACGAAAAATTAAAAACAAGCATTTTATTTCTACAAACATCTATGTTACAAGAAAACATCTCGTTTTGAAATTTTGGCTTTTGCTAAATGGAACATTGATTATGTATTGGGTAACTTTACTTTAAGAAATACTTTCCGTTGATTTTTTAGAATGAATGCTACTTTAAGATGGATATATTTTTAAAGTAACATTAATACTCAAATATCAACGGAAAGTTCGTGAAGTATTTCGTAAAATAAAGTTACCCAATAAAAAAATGTTCAATGTTCCTTATAGCAAAAGCCAAAATTTCAAAACGAGATGTTGTCTGGTAACATTGATGTTTTTAGATATAAAATGCTTGTTTTTAATATTTTGTGTAACAATTAATTCCATTTTATAACCCCGCACTGATGACTATTCATACGACACACGACCACTAAAATGGTACCATATTTAGTGGCAACAGACAGTGATATTTTAATAGAAACTGTTGCAAGGAAAATGTTATAGCTATTTCATGCTCATATTTTAAATTGTTATGATGGATCAACATATATCAACTGCTGATAGGTTAGATAATTTAGAAAAAGATGAAGCTGAAATAGAATATTCAAAAACACAATATGTCACAGATTTAGAAAAGCGATTGCTCATTATTTATGATATTGCTAGATAAAATATGGATATTGCTAAAGAAAGTATGAAAGTAATCAATAATGTTCATTTAAGTTACACAATCTATAATGAAAATGACTTGGTATGGTATAACCATCCTGTGAAAAAGAAGGGACTTAGTAGTAAATTTCTTAGACCATGGACTGGTCCATGTAAAATTATAAACAAGGTTAATGATATTCTTTATAGAATTAAAACAGGCCCAAGGACAAAAGCAAAAACTGTCCATCATGATAAACTAAAACCTTTTAAAGGAAAATTGATACATGATTGGTAGTGAAGCCATCAGATAAGGTATGTCTTAATCTGAAATAAATCATTTATGTTTAAAATATAATAAAAACAAATTAATGTATCAAATGATAAAAGAAAAAATGATTTTTAATTTACAGAAGTTCCAGTGTAAACTCTGTGAAGATTTATTCTTTAAGGCTCAAAAACCCTGTATGGCACATTTACGAGAACAGCATAGTGGCATCTCTTATAAATGCAAAATCTGTAAAAAGATCTTTAGAAGAAACGACAACCCGCATCAATGCAGAGAATCGAAGGAAAAGTTTGAACATTTCAACCAATCCAATGGAAATAAGGGACAAGATGCAGAGAAAGATATGGACATGTTTATGAAGAAGGCTACGGAGGAATTGTGCGTTTTCAATTTAGAGAAGAAGAGGAAGGAAGAAAAAGAAAAGTTAAATGTTTTATTGGAGGAATTGGAGGTGAGCTAGGGCGAAGAAAAGGATACAGATAATTTTGAAAGCTTCCAGAAAATGNTACTGCTAGGCCGTTACCCCACCCATTCCGTTATACAGAGCGTAACGTAAACAAACGCTCGTTATTAAATTAAAATGCTTATTATTAAAATAACTTGTTATTCACAGTATGCATAAACATCATATTTATGTATTTCAACCGATGTCTATTGCTTAACTTACGTTTTTGTCATTGTATTTGTATAATATTGTTGTTCGCGCTTGCATCTCATTCATTCATTAAGTCCGCCATTTCGTATGACGTTCATTGGTAGATATTTTTATGTCGTCACATGTCATTGACGTCACGCCCGGTTTTAGTATAAATAGCGGGGTCAAACGTAAACAAGTTTCAGTTTGGAATATTGATTTGAACCGTTAACATCCGGACAAGATAAACAAGAAACATATTATTATTAAAAACTCACTACAGAATAAGATGCAGGTACGGATATTTTATTGTTGATTGTATATGTTATTTATGAAAATATGCTTTTGTTGTAATAGAATTGATAAGGAAACTGAAAATGAAAGTAAAAGTAGAAATTTTGAATTAACTCTTTGTTTTTATTTTGTTATACGGCATAACAATATATTAAAATAAAACACATATAAAAATCGTACAGCCCCCCTTTAAAGTGAAATTATGGACATTTTGCACTATTGAATTGGGCTGAAAAGAATTAACAGGTCAACAGAGTAAGTTAAAATGTGGTAACTGACCAATTAACTGCAACTCATCTTGCTTCCATTTGTTTATAAAAAATATATAAATTATTTTCGATATTTTACATGACTGTCCCAGTCTTCTAAGCCAAGCTGAACTGTCTTTTTTATTAGGATCGGAGTTAGTGTTCGCGGTCGTATGAATAGATATCGTTGCAGGAAAACGAATCATTTCTGTCGTCAGTTGTCAAACGAAAGTACGATTGATATTCAAATGCATTATTTTTCTCTTTCCGGGATATTGTTTTAGTATGTTGATGCTGCATTAACAAATATAAGTGTATATGAAGTGAAACACCAAAAATAAACAACGGTTGGATAGACACCTATAAACATAGCATATACTGTTAGATGCGTCTAATGTCACTTTTGTATGCCCCCGGAAGGGTGGCATATAGCAGTTGAACTGTCCGTCAGTCCGTCCGCCTGTCTGTCCGTCTATCCGAAAACTTTAACATTGCCCATTACGTTTGCAATATTGAAGATAGCAACTTGATATTTGGCATGCATGTGTATCTCATGGAAATGCACATTTTGAGTGGTGAAAGGTCAAGGTCATCCTTTAAGGTCAAAGGTCAACAAAAAATCCAAGGGAAGTAAAAGCTTTAAAGGGAGATAATTTCTATTTATCATTTGGCAGGTACAGATCATTTTCATAGGGGAAGTAATATGTTTTAAAGGGATATAATAATAAAAAAAAGTTTAAATCAAAGCGGCGCAGTAGGGGGCATTGTGTTTCTGACAAACACATCTCTTGTTAAATAATGCAAAAGGGAAATCCTTTAAGATACAATTATTCATCTAATTTAGAAAGTAATTGAGCATGCTAGTAACGATTAAATTTCATTTTCATTTATGTTTTTCCTATCATACTAGAGCAGATGTGTTCGTGTAAATTGTTACACATTTTGTATTTCATGTAAGACAACTCTTTCGATTCTTTCTGACATCAAACAGTTCTAGAATTGCTTCCCTTACATTACTATTGTGCAAAGTTATAAATAAGTCACTTCAATTCACTGACATGTTACTGTTATATTAGTGCAATTCATAAACCTTATATTATTTTGCAACACATGTTCCCATACAATCGTGTATAAAAAGTGTAAATAACAGGCGCAAATGAATTTGAAGAATGTCTTTGGTTCTACAATTGGCTAATATTGAAATAGACAACAATATTGTAGGTTATAGGGCTCATTGGGTCATTGTCGACCTGAAATGACCCACAAGTCACCCGGGGGTGACTAGAAGCCGATTCATATCACCCTGGGGTAACTTCAAGCCGACGCTTGTTACTCCAGGGTGACATGAATCGGCTATTAGTCACCCTGGTGTGACTAGAAGCCGATAAATGTCACTCTGGGGTGACTTCAAGCCGACCGGGTGACTATAATCGGCTTCATGTCACCCAAGGGTGACATGAATCGGCTTGTAGTCACCCTAGGGTGACAAGAATCGGCTTCTAGTCACCCCCGGGTGACTTGTGGACCATTTCAGGTCGACAATGACCCAATGAGCGGTAATAGGACTCTGTTTTGAAGATTCCAAATTTCATATTCAATTTTGTAGTCACTATTTTTACCAAATATGTATGTGGCATATTTCATTAACATCATCTACAAACATGAGCGTGGATGGTCGAGTGGTCTAGGCGTGTAGCTTTTTACTCCAGGACTATAGGAATCCAGGGGTCAGTGGTTCGAGCGTTGTTGAGGGTTACTTTTTTTCCTTTTTTTAAATTGTATTATGTTTTTGTTTTTTACTGGAGGTTTTTAGTTCAAAATTAATGTTTAAATGTATCAATATAAAGCATTTAAATCATTTAATGCAATTTAATCATCATACATTTCTTTCTTGAGGAAAATATAGTCTATGCGGACTGCACAAGCTAATAGAAGACGACTCTTTACGCACATGCATTAAGCCCCGTTTTGCTGAGTTATAAGGCTTTACTCCGATTGAAGGTATACCCCCGTCGAGACGGACTGGCGTCCTTACTGCGTCCTTACGGCGACCCAGGTCGCAGTGAGGACGCCATAGACGCCGGAGAGACGCAGTAAGGACGCAAGAGGTCGCAGTGAGGACGCCGAAAATTGCTCAGGACGCGAGCCCACGGCGACCACTTTGAACATGTTTAAAGCGGTCGCCGAAGTCCGGCGTTCTTACGGCGTTCTGTTAAGGACGTCGTAGGGACGCCGTAGAGACGCAATAGTTGTAGTAGGGACGTGGTAGAGTCGCTGTAAGGTCGCCATGGACGTCGTGTGGTCGCCGCTCAAACCCACAGAAGATGATCATTGATTGCAAGGTATGTCGCCGTGTGGTCGCCGCTGCGGGGACGCCATGGTCGCAATAAGAACGCAGTAAGAACGCCAAGGACGCCGTATGGTCGGCTTTGGTCGCCGTAAGAACGCGGTAAGGTCGCGAGGGACGTATTAAGTGAGGACGCGCAGAACGCCATAAACCAGGACGCTGGTGTGACGGGAAGGCGAAAAACAGCATTTTTACAGAAAAAGTCATTGGCGTCCTTACTACGACAATCAGAAATTTCCAGAAACACAGTCTTAGGTCGCCGTAAAG
>VMBQ01010701.1:4634-24260 GCA_007657795.1 Dreissena rostriformis | reverse complement strand
TGTTGGTTTGAAATGCATGCTTAGTGAATTCGAAAATGTGTACATTGCATAGCCAGTGTCTCTGCTGGGCTGCCAGGGTCATGAAATACGTACATTCTGGTTTCTAGCTCCAAAGGCTAATTTTGCACGAATTTTAAAGGTGCCTCCACTCGACTGAATTTCTATGAAAAACCACGTGGATGACCCTAGGATTCTCTGGTGTCGGTCAAATATCTGGTTAGTGATGCAGTAAAACAGATAGTGTTTAATGAGCTGGAAATTGCAGTTTAGCGGTAAATTTGTGTTGAAAATCACGGAGATGGCCGCCAAAACAGGTGACATTCAGACCCCCAAATTGGCTGATTTTCCATGATAAAAATATAGAGCAAGTGGGTGCACCATGGCTATCCATGTATTGTTTGGAAGACATATCCCCAACAATACTGAAGATATGTTTTGAATGATTTCAGGTGTAGACGTTGTGTCAGCTGTGAGGACGGACAGTGCCCCCACCCCGGCAGCCAGTAGCCGATTTATGAAAAACTGTGGTGTGCCCCCTTAAGGTAAAGTGTCAATAATTTAGAGTCCTGTCGAAAACTTTTAATTGCATTTTAAAATGTTTGCTGAACATGTCAGCATTTTCTTTTCGACAATATTTCCAATTTGAAAACACTAACACCAGCATACTGAGGGCTCAACCAAAGGAAGGTAACTCAATGTCTGGTATTGGCAAATTTTCATTAATGCACATTAATGGATCTTGACAAGTATTATTGACCATATTTCCCAATTTACAACTGCTTACACAGATTATTGTGCTAAAATACAGAGTTAGGTTTGCATAAGAGAAGGTAAATACTGTAATTGAATGGGCTTTTTTATGAAAAGTGTAAAAACTGTAAAAAAAAAAAAATAACCTTTTTGCTATGCTTTTTGAGGATTTTTCAGCACCAATCCCTTGATCAGAAGTGTTTGGCTGCTAATTATCATTGGACATCATTTTTCTAATGATTGGGTACAAAAATGCAGTGTTTGTTGAAATTCGCTTGCAAACATAATGCAATTCCTGGCTCAGTAGTACAGTTTGCAGTTAGTGGGAAACAGTGCTGAAAATGACCAAATGAGCATGTGTATAAAACAAGGAATAAAAAATACACGAGTTGTCCCAGGATTTTAAAATTTATTGTACACGCTCTTATATGAGTAAGCCTAATGAAAATAGTCAACTTCCTGATTCTACCATGGTATGGTGTTTTCTTAAGGTAGCTCTATACAGTTTTTAGCTTTAGTGTCGAAATGGCAGTGTTGAAATTTCTAATAAATAGGGATACGATGAAACTGAGCAGCATAATAGTGTTTTACAAGTTTAAAGTATCAGATTTGAGTGGTGTTGGTTTGAAATGAATGCTTAGTGAATTCGAAAATGTGTTCATTGCATAGCCAGTGTCTCTTCTGGGCTTCCAAGGTCATGAAATACGTACATGCTTGTTTCTAGCTCCGAAGGCTAATTTTGCACGAATTTTAAAGATGCCTCCACTCAAATGAATGTCTCTGAAAAACCACGTGGATGACCCAAGGATTCTTTGGTGTCGGTCAAATATCTGGTTAGTGATGCAGTAAAAAAGACAGTGTTTAATGAACTGGTAATTGCAGTTTAGTGGTAAATTTGTGTTGAAAATCACCGAAATGTCCGCCAAAACAGGTGACATTCAGACCCCCAAATTGGATGATTTTCCATGATAAAAATATAGAGCAAGTGGGTGTACCATGGCTATCCATGTATTTTTTGGAAGACATACCCTCAACAATACTGAAGATATGTTTTGAATGATTTCAGATGTACATGTAGACGTTGTGTCAGCTGTGAGGGCGGACAGTGCCCCCACCCCGGCAGACAGTAGCCGATTTGTGAAAAACTGTGGTGTGCCCCCTTAAGGCATGTGCGTAAAGTGTAGTCAGATTAGCCTTATCAGGGACGACACTTTCCGCTGGTATTGTATTTTTCGTTTAAAGGGACTGTCAACCACGAATGACAAAAAAAGAAAAGTTCTAAAATACCGTATTTTTTACCATTATTAGTTTATTTTGATTAAAATATCACGACTGGTATATAACATTACTTGAAAAAAGTTGTTAAGTTTTCATATTTTCAGTACATTCGGTAATGAAATTGTACTGGGTATGTCTAACAGGTAACTACCAGTTAACTATAAATAACGCAAGTAGATTAATCATCCTCGTTACGTGGTAAACCCAGGAATGCAAATTGTGCATGCGTGGTGAATTGTATACATATTATATATAAAATGATCAATCTACTTGCGTTATTTATAGTGTGTATATCTTTATGTCACCTATTTTCGCGATGTACTTTCGATTTCACATCGCGAAATTTCATTACCGAATATACTGAAAATATGAACTTTTTTTAAGTAATGTAGTATACCAGTCGTGATATTTTAATCAATATAAACTAATAATTGTAAAAAAAATACGGTATTTTAGAACTTTTCTTTGTTCGTCATTCGTGGTTGACATTCCCTTTTAAGGAAGACTCTTCTTGACAAAAATCCAGTTGGGGGGCGTCAAGAAATAACAATTGCTTAACAAGTATTGTTCCGTGTTTGGAAAACCTTTTTATGTTTTATGAATTAAACGTTATCCATACAACCAATCGGATGCATTAACTCTTCATTTAAAGCTGTTTGGTAACGTTGTATCATACACATGCCATTGAAAGAAAAATGAAAATATGCTCTAAAGCAATATGACTTGGGGAAAACTAGAGCAGCGATTTAGAGGTGATTGGTATGACGATAAAGCAGTTCGTAGTTCATACACAGTTCCGCACAGGCTAAGCAGGGACGACACTTTCCGCCTAAACTGGATTTTCGTCAAGATCAGTCTTTCTTTAAACGAAAAATACAATTAAAGCGGGAAGTGTCGTCCCTGATTAGCATGTGCGGATTACACAGGCTAATCTGGGACAAGACTTAACGCACATGCATTTAACCCCTTTTTCACAAAGCGAGGCTCATTTGTTGGCTCACCTACGTCTCGGTCATTACAAGTAAATGCCGTTTTTCGTCGCTTCTAAATATAAGAACCGTATTTTTACCTGATTTATGTGAATGATAGTCTAGAAAATCTTGTAAGAATACCAGCTTGTTTACTGACGAAACTTCCTTATCACGTTCAACATCTACATTAGCTGATCTCTAGGGTATTTTGTATCTTGACTCTGCATAATTAATACTTATGTCATTCGATGTTTTGTTAATGTTTATCCACAGAAAACTGAATGAATTTTATTTACAACACAAAAGACTGTTCCTCTTCCTAAACTCATGTTTGGTAATGTACCCGTTACATTTGCAATACTGATATTGATAATAAGTATAAAGATATCTTATACAGTAAAGGATAGTAGTACCGGTAAGTCCTGTCCAGCAAGAAAGTAATTGCTTGTTAAGTTTTGAATCTCTTTGTCATATTAGTACATCTAGAAAATATGACAAAAATGAAGGTGTTTTTTTTGTTGTTTAATGAGGGCTTACCATAATGAAGCAGCTCCAAATTTAGTGGAGAAAATGAGTCTCGTTCTGGGAAAACTGGGCTTAAATGATTTTTCGTTTTCGTTCTAAAATAAAATCATGTTTAGGCGAAAAGTGTCGTCCCTGATTACCCTATTAGAACTTTATAATGGCAGCAATCGTGTGAGGTATTTAAACTGTTGCTCCTCTGTCAAAAACACTTACAAGTGTGAATGTAATACTTCCTAAAATACCATTCGGTACCCCTCGCAGATTATCATAATCATTATCATACTTATCCGATGTTTAATCGTTTTCTTGCTGCCTTGAAAAGTAGCAAACGACTTACATACTTGTCTTATAACACGCGATTATTTGTAAATAAGATAATTTAAATCATTAAAAAATTAAAAATAAGTTTTAAACTCGTTAATGGACACACTCCTTTGAAGTATATTCAATGTCATAAATTATGTCGAAATTATGCATTCTTCAAAAGTTTACTTACGGTTATCTAAATTATTTAAATTATACGTCGCATGGGGTTAGACATTGAACAGAGGTATTTATATTATTAAACCTTTTTTGTCAAGTTAATTTCCTTGAGAAACATGGTCTTTTTTAAATAATAAACTCATTTAAATTCCAACTTCCATTAGCCTCAGTGCATTGTTTTTTATATTAATGTATGTGTCATGAAAAGTTAAAATGATCGCAATAATCGCATGTAGATACAGTCGATTAGATTTGAAGGCCCTGCTTTTTTTGCCATGTCAATTTCTTTATCATACGAGGTCTTCTTTAAATAATAAACTTATTTAAATTCTAAATTCCGTTAGTCTCAGTGCAAAATTGTTGATTTTTTTTATCAATGTATGTGTTATGAATTGTTAAAATTATTACACAAATCACACGTACTTAAAACTTAAGTATTCGTAGCAGCGTAACGCGTGTTTCTTTGTGTTCTCTACAGTGATGTTGTACGTTGTGCAACGTGTAACACAACATTATTAGTACTAGTGGTATAACGAAGCAATATAATTAACTTGTTCAACATTCATATTTGTTGTTGAACTACCCTTCGAAAAGTACAACGTACAGGCGCGTGAAGGTCTCGTTGAACTACGTACCTACTATATTATGAATACCTGCTTGGGATATGTAAGCGATATGTTCGTATTCAGGTGTTATCTTTCACGAAGACAAATATATTCAATGACAAAATACAATGACAATCTGTATTTGATAAGTTCTAATTTTATGAATTTGTCGATATAATTGTAGATTTTGTTTAGGTTATTTAAAGTCCAATGCCGAAACGTCAGAGTCGCGTGCGTGTCTACGTTCTTTTCACCTCAAACGCCGTGACATTGTGTTAGAAAGGGTAGAAAAATATTTGAGTGGTACGCAAACTTTAACATAGATTTATCAATAATATGCATATTCTAAGTGGAAAAAGGGCCATAATTCTTACAAAATGCTTGTTACAGTTGTCTGCTCTTGTTTATAGAATGGGGTCATTTTGGTAAAGAAGTATGCAAAATATGAAAGCAATATGTCAAGAGACATAGAAAATATTTGAGGTGGTACGCAAACTTGAACATATATTTATCAATTATATGCATATTCTAAGTGGAAAAAAGGGCCATAATTCTTACAAAAAAGCTTGTTACAGTTGTCTGCTCTTGTTTATAGATTGGGGTCATGTTGGTTAAGAAGTATGCAAAATATAAAAGCAATATGTCAAGGGACATAGAAAATATTTGAGGTGGTACGCAAACTTTAACATTCCAACGCTCACGCTTACGCTAACGCTCACGCCGACGTGAGTAGGATAGCTCCACTATATATATTTCATATATAATAGTCGAGCTAAAAATGTAATAAAATTAAATATCCGTATTTTTCTCTTTCTTAACACTCTGGTTGTCTGTTGAAGAGGGCACTGGAAGGGTGGATGTACACCACCTGACTGTCTACTAGTGTTCTGTAGCCTTCCTGAGGGTTCTTCTTAGCTGCATTGCGGAAGAAACCACTGCAGATCGCCTTCTGTACCTTGGAGGTGGCCTTCGCACATGACACCACATCGAGCATGTGTCTGAAATAATGTAGACATTGCAACATTTTATACGCGCTCTGTTGATAACAGCGCTTAATGCGTGTTCGTAAAGTGTTGTCTTAAATTAGCCTGTGCAGTCAACACATGCTAATCAGGGACGACACTTTCCGCCAAATCTGGATTTTCACTAAGAAGAGACTACCTTTAAAGGGAAAAATATAATGAAATCGGAAATCGTCATCCCTGATTAGCTTGGCCCTCAATGCTGCCCAAACAGGTCGCATTGAAAATCCCTTCAAAACACATTTATTTTTTAGTTAACGGATGTTTGCATCGCCCAGCCATTATAGACCAGTTGAGGCCGCCGCCAACGTTTGGACGAAAGTACGGACGTACAGACGGAAAAGGGCAATGCTAAATGACGCACTCTTTATTGGATTTAAACAAAGAAATACAAAAGGCATTTCATGATTGACGAGCGAAACAAGTAAAATCAACTCCATTTTTATAGTGAGCTTTGTTTGTACAAAACGAGTTTAAAGATTGCAATTCTATAAATGAGTTTAAATGTTGAGCAGGGGAAACAGCACACGTTATATAGTGGTTTATAGAGTGGTAATCATTGTGCATAACACGTTTTCAAAAGTCAGCAACATGTTTAGCGAGAGTTTAAATAGTATATTTTATATCACATGATCAGTTTTGAGAATGGGCACAAATATTCAGCACACATTTATAGTGTGGGTTCTTTTGTACGTAACGATTTTCAATAACATTTTCGAGATACTAGAGTTACAAGCATTGTACAGCACGAGCTAAAAGAGTGACGACCATTGTACAACACGAGATACTAGAGTGGCCACCATTGTACAACAAGAGATACTAAAGTGACCACTATTGTACAACAAGAGATACTAGAGTGAACACTTTTGTACAACACGAGATACTAGAGTGGCCACCATTGTAGAGCACGAGATACTAGAGTGGCCACCATTGCACAACACGAGATACTTGAGTGGCCACAAGTGTTCAACACGAGATACTAGAGTGACCACTATTGTACAACACGAGATACTAGAGTGGCCACCATTGTACAACATTAGATACAAGAATGACCACCATTGTACAGTACGAGATACAAGAGTGGCCACCATTGAACAGCACGATATAAGAGAGTGACCACCATTGTACAACACGAGATACTGTAGTGGCCACCATTGTACAGCACGAGATACTAGAGTGGCCACCATTGTACAGCACGAGATACTAGAGAGACCAACATTGTACAACACGAGATACTAGAGAGGCCGCCATTGTACAGCACGAGATACTAGAGTTACCACCATTGTACAACAAGAGATACAAGAGTGGCCACCATTGTACAGCACGAGATACTAGAGTGACCACCATTGTAAAACAAGAGATACCAGAGTGGCCACCATTGTACAGCACGAGATACTAGAGTGACCACCATTGTAAAGCACGAGATAGTAGAGTGGCCACCATTGTATAACACAAGATCCTAGAGTGACACCATTGTATAGCACGAGATACTAGAGTGACCACCATTGTACAGCACGAGATACTAGAGTGGCCACCATTTTATAGCAAGAGATACTAGAGTGACCACCAATGTGTAACACGAGATACTAGAGTGACCGCCATTGTACAGCACGAGATACTAGAGTGGCCACCATTGTATAACACGAGAAACTAGAGTGACCACCAATGTACAGCACGAGATACTAGATTAACCACCATTGTACAGCACGAGATACTAGAGTGACCACCATTGTACACCTCGAGATACTAGAGTGACCACCATTGTACAACACGAGATACTAGAGTGACCACCATTGTACAACACAAGACACTAGACTGACCACCATTGTACAACACAAGATACTAGACTGACCACCATTGTACAACACGAGATACTAGACTGACCACTATTGTACATTACTAGAAACTAGAGTGACCACCATTGTACAACACGAGATACAAGACTGACCATTATTGTACAACACGAGATACTTGAGTGGCCACCATTGTACAGCACAAGATACTAGAGTGACCACCATTGTACAACAAGAGATACTAGAGTGGCCACCATTGTACATGACGAGATACTAGAGTGACCACCATTGTACAACACGAGATACTAGAGTGGCCAACATTGTACATCACGAGATACTAGAGTGACCACCATTGTTCAACACGATATACTAGAGCGGCCACCATTGTACAACACGAAATACTAGAGATACCACCACTGTACAACACGAGATACTAAAGATACCACCATTGTACAACACGAGATACTAGAGATACCACCATTGAACAACACAAGATACTAAAGTGACCACTATTGTACAACACGAGATACTAGAGATACCACCATTGTACACCACGAGATACTAGAGTGACCATCATTGTTCAACACGAGATATCAGACTGACCACCATTGTGCAGCAAGAGATACTAGAGATACCAGCATTGTAAAACTGGAGATATCGGCCTGACCACGACTGTACAACACGAGATACTAGAGATACCACCATTGTACAACACAAGATTATAGAGTGACCACCATTCTACAACACGAGATACTTGAGTGACCACCATTGTACAACACGAGATACTAGAGTGGCCACCATTGTACAGCACGAGATACAAGAGTGTCCACCATTGTACAACACGAGATTCCTCAGTGACCACAATTGTACAACACGAGATACGGGAGGGACCACCATTGTACAACACGAGATACTAGAGTGACCACCATTGTACAACAAGAGATACTAGAGTGGTCAACATTGTACAGCACGTGATACTAGAGTGGCAACCATTGTACAACAAGAGATACTAGAGTGGCCACCATTGTACAACAAGAGATACTTGAGTGGCCACCATTGTACAACACGAGATACTAGAGTGACCACCATTTGTACAACACGAGATACTAGAGTGACCACCATTGTACAACACGAGATACTAGAGTGGCCACCATTGTACAGCACGAGATACTAGAGTGACCAACATTGTACAACACGAGATACTAGAGTGGCCACCATTGTACAGCACGAGATACTAGAGTGGCCACAATTGTACAACACGATATACTATACTGACCACCATTGTACATTGTACAACACGAGATACTTGAGTGACCACCATTGTACAGCACGAGATACTAGAGAGACCACAATTGTACAACACGAGATACTAGACTGACCAGCATTGTAAAACACGAGATATACTAGAGTGACCACCATTGTACAACACGAGATACTAGACTGACCACCATTATACAACACGAGATACTAGAGTGACCACCATTGTACAGCACGAGATACTAGACAGGCCACCATTGTACAACACGAGATACTATAGTGACCACAATTGTACAGCACGAAAAACTAGAGTGACCACCATTGTACAACACGAGATACTTGAGTGACCACTATTGTACAAAACAAGATACTTGAGTGACCACCATTTTACAACTCGAGATTTTAGAGTGACCACCATTGTACTACACGAGATTCTAGAGTGACCACCATTGTACAACACGAGATACTAGAGTGACCACCATTGTATAACAAGATATACTAGAGTGAACACCATTGTATAACAGGAGATTATAGAGTGGCCACCATTGTACAACACGAGATTCTTAAGTGGCCACAATTGTACAGCACGAGATTCTAGAGTGGCCACCATTGTACAACACGAGATTCCTGAGTGACCACAATTGTACAACAAGAGATACTAGAGTGGCCACCATTGAACAGCACGAGATTCTAGAGTGGCCACCATTGTACAACACGAGATACTAGAGTGACCGCCATTGTACAACAAAAGATACTAGAGTGACAACCATTATACAGCACGAGATACTAGAGTGGCCACCATTGTATAACACGAGATACTAGGATGACCACCATTGTATAGCACTAGATAATACAGTGACCACCATTGTATAACACGAGATACCAGAGTGACAGTCATTGTACAACACGAGATACGAAAGTGGCCACCATTGTATAACACGAGATACTAGAGTGACAACCAATGTTCAGCACGAGATTCTAGAGTGACCACCATTGTACAGCAGGAGATACTAAAGTGACCACCATTGTACAACACGAGATACTAGAGTGACCACCATTGTACAAAACGAGATACTAGACTGACCACCATTATACAACACGAGATACTAGAGTGACAACCATTGTATAGCACGAGATACTAGAGTGGCCAGCATTGTACAACACGATATACAAGAGTGACTACCATTGTACAGCACGAAATACTAGAGTGACTACCATTGTACAGCACGAGATACTACAGTGGCCAGCATTGTTCGACACGAGATACTAGAGTGACCACCATTGTACAACACGAGATACTTGAGTGACCACTATTGTACAAAACGAGATACTTGAGTGACCACTATTTGACAACTCGAGATTTTAGAGTGACCACCGTTGAACAACACGAGATTCTAGAGTGATCACCATTGTACAACACGAGATACTAGAGTGACCACCATTGTATAACAGGAGATACTAGAGTGACCACCAATGTACAACAGGAGATTATAGAGTGGCCACCATTGTACAACACGAGATTCTAGAGTGGCCACCATTGTTCAACACGAGATTCCTGAGTGACCACAATTGTACAACACGAGATACGGGAGGGACCACCATTGTACAACACGAGATATTAGAGTGACCACCATTGTACAACAAGAGATACAAGAGTGGTCAACATTGTACAGCACGAGTTATCGAGTGGCAACCATTGTACAACAAGAGATACTAGAGTGGCCACCATTGTACAATAAGAGATACTAGAGTGGCCACCATTGTACAACACGTGACACTTGAGTGACCACCATTTGTACAACACGAGATACTGAGTGACCACCATTGTACAACACGAGATACTAGAGTGGCCACCATTGTACAACACGAGATACTAGAGTGGCCATCATTGTATAGCACGAGATACTAGAGTGACCACCATTGTACAACACGAGATACTAGAGTGGCCACCATTGTACAGCACGAGATACTAGAGTGGCCACCATTGTACAACACGATATACTAGACTGACCACCATTGTACATTGTACAACACGAGATACTTGAGTGACCACCATTGTACAGCACGAGATACTTGAGAGACCACAATTGTACAACACGAGATACTAGACTGACCAACATTGTAAAACACGAGATATACTAGAGTGACCACCATTGTACAACACGAGATACTAGACTGACCACCAATATACAACACGAGATACTAGAGTGACCACCATTGTACAGCACGAGATACAAGACAGGCCACCTTTGTACAACACGATATATTAGAGTGACCACCATTGTACAGCACGAAAAACTAGAGTGACCACCATTGTACAGCACGAGATACTACAGTGGCCAGCATTGTTCAACACGAGATACTAGAGTGGCCACCATTGTACATCACGAGATACTTGAGTGACCACTATTGTACAAAACAAGAAACTTGAGTGACCACCATTTTACAATTCGAGATTTTAGAGTGACCACCATCGTACAACACTAGATTCTAGAGTGACCACCATTGTACAACACGAGATACTAGAGTGACCACCATTTTATAACAAGAGATACTAGAGTGACCCAAATTGTACAGCACGAAATACTAGAGTGGCCAATATTGTACAACACGAGAAACTAGAGTGACCACCATTGTACATTGTACAACACGAGATACTATAGTGACCAGCATTGTACAACACGAGATACTAAAATGGCCGCCATTGTATCACCAGATACGTGAGTGACCACCATTGTACAACACGAGATACTAGATTGACCACCATTGTACAACACGAGATACTAGACTGACCACCATTGAATAACACGAGATTCTAGAGTGACCACCATTGTACAACACGAAACACTAGACTTACCACCATTGTACAACACGAAATACTACAGTGGCCACCATTGTACAGCACGAGATACTAACGTGACCACCATTGTACAACACGAGATACTAGAGTGGCCACCATTGTACAGCACGAGATACTAGAGTGGCCACCATTTTACAACACGAGATACTAGAGTGACCATCATTGTACATTGTACAACACGAGATACTATAGTGACCACCATTGTACAACACGAGATACTACAGTGACGACCATTTTAAAACACGAAATACTAGAGTGACCCCCATTGTACACCACGAGATACTAGAGTGGCCACCATTGTACAACACGAGATACTAGACTGACCATCATTGTACAAAAAGAGATACTAGAGTGACCACCATTATACAACACGAGATATTAGAGTGACCAACATTGTACAACACGAGATACTAGAGTGACCACCATTGTACAACACGAGATATCAGACTGACCACCATTGTACAGAACGAGATATAAGACCGACACCATTGTACAACACGAGATACTACTGTGACCATTATTGTACAAAACGAGATATTAGAGTGGCCACCATTGTACAGCACGAGATATCAGACCGACCACCATTGTACATCACGAGATACTAGAGTGGCCACCAGTGTACAGCACGAGATATCAGACTGACCACCATTATACAACAAGAGATACTATAGTGACCACCATTGTACAACATGAGATACTAGAGTGACCACCATTGTACAACATGAGATACTTGAGTGACCAACATTGTACAACACGAGATACTAGAGTGGCCACCATTTTACAACACGAAATACTAGAGTCACCAGCATTGTACAGCACGATATACTAAAGTGACCACCATTGTACAGCACGAGATACTAGAGTGACCACCATTGTACAGCACGAGATACTAGAGTGACCACCATTGTACAACACGAGATATCAGACTGACCTCCGTTGTACTACACGAGATACAATAGTGACCACCATTGTACAACACGAGATACTAGAGTGACCACCATTGTACAGCACAATTTACTCTACTGACCACCATTGTACAACACGAGATACTAGAGTGGCCACCATTGTACAGCACGAGATACTAGAGTGACCACCATTTTACAACACGAAATACTAGAGTGGCCACCATTGCACAGCAAGAGATACTAGAGTGACCACCATTGTACAACACGAGATATCAGACTGACCTTTTATTGTGCAGCACGAGATACTAGAGTGACCACCATTGTACAATACGACATACTAGAGTGACCACCATTGTACAACACGAGATATCAGACTGACCACCATTGTAATACGAGATACTAAAGATAACACCATTGTACAACACGAGATACTAGAGTGACCACCATTGTACAGAACGAGATACTATAGTGGCCACCTTTGAACAGCAAGAGATATAAGACTGACCACCATTGTACAACACGAGATACTAGATGGCCACCATTGTACAGCACGAGATATCAGACTGACCACCATTATACAACAAGAGATACAAGAGTGACCACCATTGTACAACACGAGATAGAAGAGTGACCACCATTGTACATCACGAGATACTAGAGTGACCACCATTGTACAGCACGCGATACTAGAGTGACCACCACTGTACAGCACAAGATACTTGACTGACCACCATTGTACAACACGAGATACTAGAGTGACCCGCATTGTACAGCACGAGATACTAGAGTTACCACCATTGTACAACACGAGATTCTAGAGTGGCCACCATTGTACAGCACGAGATGCTAGAGTGACCATCATTGTACAATACGAGATACTAGAGTGACCACCATTGTACAACACGAGATATCAGACTGACCACCATTGTACAACACGAGATACGTGAGTGACCACCAGTGTACAACACGAGATACTAGATTGACCACCATTGTACACCACGAGATACTAGACTGACCACCATTGAACAACACGAGATTCTAGAGTGACCACCATTGTATAGCACTAGATAATAATGTGCCCACCATTGTATAACACGAGATACCAGAGTGACAGTCATTGAACAACACGAGATACGAAAGTGGCCACCATTGTATAACACGAGATACTAGAGTGACCACCATTGTACAGCACGAGATACTAGAGTGACCACCATTGTACAGCAGGAGATACTAGAGTGGCCACCATTGTACAGCACGAGATACTAGAGTGACCAATATTGTGCAACACGAGATACTAGAGTGACCACCATTATACAAAACGAGATACTAGAGTTACCACCATTGTACAGCACGAAATACTAGAGTGGCCACCATTGTACAACACGATATACAAGAGTGACCACCATTGTACAGCACGAAATACTAGAGTGACCACCATTGTACAGCACGAGATACTAGAGTGGCCAGCATTGTTCAACACGAGATACTAGAATGACCACCATTGTACAACACGAGATACTTGAATGACCACTATTGTACAAAACGAGATACTAGACTGACCACCATTTTACAACTCGAGATTTTAGAGTGACCACCATTGTACATTGTACAACACGAGATACTAGAGTGACCAGCATTGTACAATACGAGATACTAGAATGGCCACCATTGTACCACCAGATACGTGAGTGACCACCATTGTACAACACGAGATACTAGAGTGACCACCATCGTACACCACGAGATACTAGAGTGGCCACCATTGTAAAACACGAGATACTAGACTGACCACCATTGTACAACAAGAGATACTAGAGTGACCACCATTGTACAACACGAGATATTAGAGTGACCACCATTGTACAACACGAGATACTAGAGTGACCACCATTGTACAACACGAGATATCAGACTGACCACCATTGTACAGAACGAGATATAAGACTGACCACCATTGTACAACACGAGATACTACAGTGACCACCATTGTACAAAACGAGATATTAGAGTGGCCACCATTGTACAGCACGAGATATTACACTGACCACCATTGTACAACACGAGATACTAGAGTTGCCACCATTGTACAGCACGAGATATCAGACTGACAACCATTATACAACAAGAGATACTACAGTGACCACCATTGTACAACATGAGATACTAGAGTGACCACCATTGTACAACATGAGATACTAGAGTGACCAACATTGTACAACACGATATACTAGAGTGGCCACCATTGTACAACACGAGATACTAGAGTCACCACCATTGTACAGCACGATATACTAAAGTGACCACCAAATTACAGCACGAGATACTAGAGTGACCACCATTGGACAGCACGAGATACTAGAGTGACCACCATTGTACAACACGAGATATCACACTGACCACCGTTGTACTACACGAGATACAAGAGTGACCACCATTGTACAGCACGAGATACTAAAGTGACCACCATTGTACAGCACAAGTTACTAGACTGACCACCATTGTACAACACGAGAAACTAGAGTGGCCACCATTGTACAGCACGAGATACTAGAGTGACCACCATTTTACAACACGAAATACTAGAGTGGCCACCATTGCACAGCAAGAGATACTAGAGTGACCACCATTGTACAACACGAGATATCAGACTGACCACAGTTGTACAGCACGAGATACTAGAGTGACCACCATTGTACAACACGAGATACTAGAGTGACCACCATTGTACAACACGAGATATCAGACTGACCACCATTGTACAACACGAGATACTAGAGTGACCACCATTGTACAACACGAGATACTAGAGTGACCACCATTGTACAACACGAGATACTAGAGTGACCACCATTGTACAACACGAGATACTAGAGTGACCACCATTGTACAACACGAGATACTAGAGTGACCACCATTGTACAACACGAGATACTAGAGTGACCACCATTGTACAACACGAGATACTAGAGTGACCACCATTGTACAACACGAGATACTAGAGTGACCACCATTGTACAACACGAGATACTAGAGTGACCACCATTGTACAACACGAGATACTAGAGTGACCACCATTGTACAACACGAGATACTAGAGTGACCACCATTGTACAACACGAGATACTAGAGTGACCACCATTGTACAACACGAGATACTAGAGTGACCACCATTGTACAACACGAGATACTAGAGTGACCACCATTGTACAACACGAGATACTAGAGTGACCACCATTGTACAACACGAGATACTAGAGTGACCACCATTGTACAACACGAGATACTAGAGTGACCACCATTGTACAACACGAGATACTAGAGTGACCACCATTGTACAACACGAGATACTAGAGTGACCACCATTGTACAACACGAGATACTAGAGTGACCACCATTGTACAACACGAGATACTAGAGTGACCACCATTGTACAACACGAGATACTAGAGTGACCACCATTGTACAACACGAGATACTAGAGTGACCACCATTGTACAACACGAGATACTAGAGTGACCACCATTGTACAACACGAGATACTAGAGTGACCACCATTGTACAACACGAGATACTAGAGTGACCACCATTGTACAACACGAGATACTAGAGTGACCACCATTGTACAACACGAGATACTAGAGTGACCACCATTGTACAACACGAGATACTAGAGTGACCACCATTGTACAACACGAGATACTAGAGTGACCACCATTGTACAACACGAGATACTAGAGTGACCACCATTGTACAACACGAGATACTAGAGTGACCACCATTGTACAACACGAGATACTAGAGTGACCACCATTGTACAACACGAGATACTAGAGTGACCACCATTGTACAACACGAGATACTAGAGTGACCACCATTGTACAACACGAGATACTAGAGTGACCACCATTGTACAACACGAGATACTAGAGTGACCACCATTGTACAACACGAGATACTAGAGTGACCACCATTGTACAACACGAGATACTAGAGTGACCACCATTGTACAACACGAGATACTAGAGTGACCACCATTGTACAACACGAGATACTAGAGTGACCACCATTGTACAACACGAGATACTAGAGTGACCACCATTGTACAACACGAGATACTAGAGTGACCACCATTGTACAACACGAGATATCAGACTGACCACCATTGTACAACACGAGATACTAGAGATACCACCATTGTACAACACGAGATACTAGAGTGACCACCATTGTACAACACGAGATATCAGACTGACCACCATTGTACATCACGAGATATCAGACTGACCACCATTGTACAACACGAGATATCAGACTGACCACCACTGTACAACACGATATACTAGAGATACCACCATTGTACAACACGAGATTCTAGAGTGACCACCATTGTACAACACGAGATACTAGAGTGACCACCATTGTACAACACGAGATACTAGAGTAGCCACCATATTACAGCACGAGATACTAGAGTGGCCACCATTGTACAACAAGAGATTCTAGAGTGGCCACCATTGTACAGCACGAGATACTGGAATGACCACCATTGTACAACACGAGATATCAGACTGACAACCATTGTACTACACGAGATACTAGAGTTATCATTATACATAAGGAGTTTGTAGAGTGAGCACCATTGAACTTCATGAATGTGTAGAATGACACCATTCTACACAACTATATTCTACAGTTGACATCATAATACATCACAAGTTTGTAGAGTAAACAAAATTGAATTGCATGAAAGTGTAGAATGACACCATTCTACATTGCTATATTCTACAGTTGACATCATTATACATAAGGAGTTTGTAGAGTGAGCACCATTGAACTTCATGAATGTGGAGAATGACACCATTGCACAACTATATTCTACAGTTGACATCATAATACATCACAAGTTTGTAGAGTGAACAAAATTGAACTGCATGAAAGTGTAGAATGACACCATTCTACATTGCTATATTCTACAGTTGACATCATTATACATCACAAGTTTGTAGAGTGAAAAAAATTGAACTGCGAGAAAGTGTAGAATGACACCATTCCATATTCTATAGTTGACAGTAGTATACATCACAAGTTTGTAGAGTGAGCACTATTGAAATTCATGAAATTGTAGAATTACACCATTCGACACCCTTCTACATATCCATAATCTACAGTTGACAGAATTATACATCATGAGTTTGAAACGCGAGCATTATTGACTTCACTAAATTCTAGAGTAAGAATAATTGAATGCTATGATTTTCTAGAGAAGGACAAGTGCACATCACGCGGGTATAATTGCATGACACGAGTTTCTAAATTGATAAACATCGTCCATTATAACTTACACTTACTTTCAATATTAAGATCGAATGTACGTCACGAAGTTCAGGCATGATCATCATTGTACATAACGAGTTTCTAACATTTAAACCATTTTTGTTCATTGACCAACTGAGTACAGCACGAGTTTCTCGAATTCATTCCATAGTGTCTTGAGCGGATAAAAGTACATCACAAGCGTATAGAATGATTACTAGTGTTTATCACGAGTTGAAATACTTAAGATGCTAGGTTTTTGCAACGGACCTGTCATTGAAATCCCAAAATATCAGATTGACAGACTGAGGCGAATTCAAAGTCGAGCAGCCAGAATTGTGGCCGATATTTCGCACGATTAACTAAGCAAGGATAGGATCGGGGCAATACCATGGATCCCAATACATGTATACACAAGAACTCAAACAAAGAAGGCTGATATATCAATAGCAGTGATTGGACCCAAGTGGTTGAATGCTGTTCCAAAAGACTTTAAATGCACACAGAGCGAATTTCAGTTTAAAACTAAACTTAAAACGCATTTGTTTCTATGACAAATGAGCTTTTTTACATACAGCGCAATTGAATATTGTCAAATATTCGTTGCGCTATATAAGTGTACACGTATTTTTATTTGTATTTTAAACATGGCAATATTTTAAACTACCAATGTGAAGATAGGTCAACAAAAGAAGTTATTCATTAAAGTTATGTGACACGTTTCACTAGATTATTTATGAGTGTTAATCTTCGCATACGAGCCGCTAATAATGTGGCCGATGACTTTAAGTTTTCAAAACGTTTTACTGCAGTTAAATTGCTGATGTGTGACGCTATGCAAACTATCAGGCATGGCTTTAAGAAATATTTAAATTATGCAAATAGTTGATGTTGTAATCTGATAAAGAATAATCAACAAAATACCGCACAGGATTCCATAGTAAAATAGTTGACAATTTTACACTTTATTTCTGATGTTAAAGTAGTGGAAACAAATTTCCTTCCTTTGCATGCAATATTCAGTCTTGCATTTGTGTCGGTACTGTTTGAAAAATTCCTTCCCAAACATAACTATAAAAAAACTAATTGGTTCCAGTTCAAACTAGTTTTCTAACTATTGAATAGTGTGTTTGCCTTTTTGTTTTGACAACGAACTTCTTCACGTCCAAGCACGCTAACCAATATACCTCTATAAAAGTGGCCGCAGATTGAATACAACAGGCTTTGGTCTCTTCTTTCCATTCACTACTTGGTCTCAGTGTTAGACACATTGGAATAGGAAACATGGTACGTTGCGTACATGTTATTTATACTAACACAATTAATTATTTGTTCTAATGTATTGTTTTAATTATCCCCACACTTTTTGAAAAAAAGGTGGGGATATTGTGGTGATCTCCGCCGTCCGTCTGTCCGTCCGTCTGTCCGTCCGTCTGTCCGTCCGTCCTGGCCAATATCTCCTCCTACACTATTAGCACTAGAACCTTGAAACTTACACACATGGTAGCTATGAGCATATGTGCGACCCTGCACTATTTGGAATTTTGATCTGACCCCTGGGTCAAAAGTTATAGGGGTTGGGGTGGGGCCGCGTCAGAAATTATCACTCATTTTTTTAGGTTATTTTACATTTACTTCTTTATTTCTACACCGATTCACTTCAAATTGATACTGGACCTCTCTTATGACAATACGGTCAATCTCAACCATGCATGGCCCCATTCCCAACCCTGGGGCGCCCCGCCCACATAGGCCACACCCACCAAAAATTTCCATTTACTATAATTTTTTCATTTCTACACGGATTCACTTCAAATTGATACTGAACTTCTCTTATGACATTAGGGTCAATCTCAACTATGCA
>VMBQ01010700.1:5305-20559 GCA_007657795.1 Dreissena rostriformis | reverse complement strand
TTAAGTTTTGCGTTTAGGTAAACTTTTCTCATAAAGTATCAATGCTATTGCATTCAAACTTGGTACACTTACTTACTATCATGAGGGGACTGGGCAGGCAAAGTTAGATAATTCTGGCTTGCATTTTGACAGAATTATGTGCCCTTTTTATACTTAGAAAATTGAAAATTTTGGTTAAGTTTTGTGTTTAGGTCCACTTTTTTCCTAAAGTATCAAAGCTATTGCTTTCCTACTTGCAACACTTACTAACTATCATAAGGGGACTGTGCAGGCAAAGTTATGTAACTCTGACTGGCATTTTGACAGAATTATGGCCCCTTTTATACTAAGAAAATTGAAAATTTGGTTAAGTTTTGTGTTTTGGTCCACTTTACTCCTAAAGTATCATAACTATTGCTTTCACATTTGGAACACTCGCTAACTATCATAAGGGGACTGTACAGGACAAGTCCCATAACTCTGGTTGGCATTTTGATGGAATTATGGCCCTTTTTTTACTTAGTTACTTTGAATATTTTGTTAAATTGTGTGTTTGTTTAGATCCACTTGACTTCTGAAGTATCAAGGCTATTGCTTTCAAACTTTAAATACTTTCTTACTATCATGAGGGTACTGTACCTGGCTAGTTGAATTTGACCTTGACCTTTGAATGACCTTGACTCTCAAGATCAAATTATTAAATTGTGCTAAAATTGCCATAACTTCTTTATTTATGATCAGATTTGATTCATACTTTTTTTTTTGGAAACATGGTAAAAAAACACAAATATTTATTTTTATAATTTTATTTTTGAAAGACTGTCCAACCATCCCACCCAAGAATCCCCAAGAATTTTTTAAGGTCTCTACACCTTTAAAAAGACAAATAGATGAGCGGTCTGCACCTGCTAGGCGGTGCTCTTGTTATATAAATTGTTTTCAAGGGAGCTGTTTAAATCTGGTATACAAATCCATTAAAGTTATTTTGAAAATTGTTGTAAATGGGTAAAATCACCTGGTTGTTTTACCAAAAAATTTACACTTGTTTGTACAAACTTAACCAGTCAAAAAATGTTAATTGGCCAGTAAGTGTGATTGAAACCTGAACGTTAAATGCATATGATATACATTATGTATTATGTTTGCAATTTCCAAAGACAATTTCATCTTCAGTTATTGATTTGTGACTAACAGCGCCTCTGCTTCATAGCATCTAGGAAGTTAATTAAATCAGAAGAAGAAATACTTACCTTAATTCAGTTTCCATTTCATTTCATGAAACTGTATTTAAAATATGATATAGATTTATGTGGTATTTTCCGTCAGTCATTGGTACTCGACTAGTATACTTTTTCCCCAAAAAGTTCAGAAAAAGGCCTGCCGTTTAGTTCTTAATAAATTTGTATTTTATTGTGCAACATCTCTGTTTTAAAATATTGCAGCAGACATAAAATATCTTGTAGGTTTATCAGTGAAAACTTAATACTCAGGGGTGTGATTTAAGTACATGTGTTGTACCTCTTCAGGAGAGGAAAATGCCCTACAACCCTTACAGAGTTCAACTAACCTCTTCATTTGTATATAGATCCAGCAAAGTTAATAATCATTTGTAAACTTAGTTTAACATTGAAAAGGAGAAAATCAGCTAAAAAAAGGAGAAATCACTGTATACGGGTAGTTCCAATAATTTTCTTTTGTATTTATTTTTTATAGAGTGTATCATCTTCCAAAGACTCCTCATCTACTGGGGCTGCTAAACCCCTGAGTGGTCTAGCTAGTCTGGCAGCCAATCTCTCTGGACAGGCTAAATCATCCTCCTTGAAGACAGACCCTTCCAAATCTGGGAGCCAGGCTAAATCTCCGGGAAATGGGAAAACTGACACTGGCAAATCCTCGTTGAAGTCCGAATCTTCTTCTAAATCTCCACCATCAGCTTCAACTACTCCCAGTAAATCGTCAGACAGTTCAAAATCAAAATTGAATAATGAAAAGTTGAGCTCTTCAAATGAAAAAGAGAAGAAACCCTTTCAAAGGCCGTCATCCACGGAGTCAAAATCTAGGTCAGAGCCAGAGACTGCATTTGGGCTGAAGTTAGGGGAAGCGAGTAAGATTATCGGGAAGTCGCAGTCTACGTCAAGTTTGGCGGCGTTAGCATCGGGAAAGTCCACATCCAAGCAGGGTGGACAGAGCTCAGTGGTGAACGCTGATAAACGTCTGCAGATGATGAAGAAAAAAGCCGCGGTGAAACACACAGAGAAAAAAACCTACTAAATGATACGTCTTTTAAAGGTGAATGTGCAAAATATTGGAAATAAGAAGATATCTGCCAAATAAAGACATTGCTTTGTGGGAAAATAAATACATGTATCTGCTGACAAATCATCAACTTATTATTTGTACTGCTTGTTTCTACTGAAGCAGTTTGTTTGGAGGCTTAGTTATGAATTATGTGGTTTCAGTTCACAAGCTATTATTTAACAGAACAGATATGTTTATAGATAAAATCAACCCAAATAGGATATACCTTGTTTAAATTAATAGGTAATAATCGGTTAAAAGTATAAGCTCATCTATCAGGGGATGTATCATACTTGACTAACTGGTGCAATGCAAGTCTGGAGAAGACTGGTATTAAAGATGGCGGCCTGTGTTTTCAATGATTTTGGCAGGATTTGTGGCAGATTATTGTATTTATCCTGTAGATTTCACATACGTAGGTTTTGCTACAGTGATTCATGCAGTGATACATCAAGGTTAAATGAATCAAATACAAAAATAATTTAAGCACATCCTGTGCATAATGATTGTGTCAAATCTACAGGTAAATAAAATAACTTCCACAAATCTGGTGAAATCATCGAAAACTCATTCAGAATCCTTCATCTTTGATACCAGAGAGAATTTTTCTCACTTACACTTCACCATTTAATTTAGTATGATCTAATCTGGGTTTATGATGGTTTTATTATTTATGGTCTTCTTCTTAATTTGTAATTGATCAATAGAATATCAACAAAGACAAACAAAAACAATAATAGTATAGGAAAACTTGTTTGTGTTTCTTGATTGCTAGAAAATTTAATTCAACTTATCAGTGGTGAAATGTTTGATAAATCATATCATGTGTAAATAACATAGCTAGATTCAACTTGACTTGTGCCTGTGAGATTTATGAACAAATAGCAGTTACAAAATAGATGTTGTTATTGAATTGAAGTGTTTGTTTTTCACTACCAATCAAATGAATTGTGTATCAAACGTTTAGACCTTAAGCTTCTAAGGAAAAAACATACTTAAACAATATCATATGGCAGAGCTTGGCCGGACATATAACATGTAGATTTTAACATTCACTCGATACATTTTCTTGTATCCGTCACAGCATAAATGCGTATAATTTAAATGATTGCAGTTCATTTTGATAACCAATATTTTTTTTAACAAATGCTAAAATACAAAGCATCTGTTCAAGCATTTCCCAATTAAAACAACTCCATACAAAACATTAGTTTGATGAACCGACAACAGACTCAGGAATTCTAAAATAAAGCTTTAACAAAGGTACTATATTTACCAAGCTATCTTTATTTGTTGCTCAAATCATCAGCAGCTGATATAGATTGCAAACAACCAACTATAGATACATGGTTAAGTGAGTAAAATAAAGATGTTAAGATGTTTACATAATATTATACACCAGGTAAAGCAATAATAACACAAAAGCCACATATGTTCTTAACTTATTTGCTTTGTCAGTTGATTGATACCTCGACCTGTTGACCTCAAAATTGAAAGCGTCTGTGACCTTGACCTGTTGACCTTAAAGTCAATAGCTAGTTGAAATCAAAATCAATAGTCTTCCTTTCCTACGAGGAAACAAGCCTACCAATGTGGATGATGTCAAAGGAAGATCTTGTGTGGAAATGACCATCCAACAGAAAAGTACAAAGCAATAAACCCCCACTTCTTTGAAAAGGTCATAGTCAGAAAATGATAAATACCGGAATGCAGCAAATACATGTAAACACTTTTATTGAAAAAGATTATTAACAGTAATTAAAACAAAGATTAAGATACATGTAGATACAGAGATTATAATTATCGCAGCATAAATGTATTCCATCTAAAAGCTGTTTTGAATGCCCATTTCTGGGTCAAAAAAGGACATTTGCAAGTATCTCATCAACTGTATAAAATCACCCTACGCACTTAAAAAAGAGATGTTTGTAAAACATGAATGCTCCTCCTGCCCAAAACATACATGAGTTTTAATGATGCATCTGAACTACAGTTATAAATAAGTGAGCAATTTAAAATCAATACATTGTAAATCAACTGACTGGAACAGTTTTTTTTGCAAACACCATGTCTAAGATGATTAATTTTTGTATGGGTTAAACGCATTTCATGCTGGTATTACAGTAATATATCTATACAGTGTCTTATGCTCATATAGTATTATATCATAATTTACAGTCTGCTTAAGGGATTTTTATGGGTATTTACAGTACTCAAACTCACTATCACATCTATATAATTTCATGTTACAAGCCATTGTGATCTTTGACCTATTGAATGTGCCTCTGCCTCTCCTGCCAAGTAGCCATCATTACAATTGGCATAAGTATACATGTATATATTAAATCGATCTCTAGATACTGTGTGGAAAGGAATGGTCTACAGACCAAAAAAACTGACAGTTGAAAAGCAACATACCGCCGCTAATTCGAAGGGACGGGGGCATTGATATGAGAATGTGAACACAAAGTGAAACAATTTGGCTANGTATACATGTATATATTAACCCTTTGCATGCTGGGAAATTTGTTGTCTGCTAAAATGTCGTCTGCTAAATTTCTAAAATTAGCATTTTCTTCGATTTTTTTTCAAAGAATACTATCAGAATAGCAAACAGTTTGGATCCTGATGAGATGCCACGTTCTGTGGCGTCTCATCTGGATCCAAACGGTTTGCAAAGGCCTTCAAAATCCGGTTCCAGCGCTCAGAGGGCTAGATACTGTGTGGAAAGGAATGGTCTACAGACCAAAAAAACTGCCAGTTGAAAAGCAACATACCGCCGCTTATTCGAAGGGACGGGGGCATTGATATGAGGGTGTGAACACAAAGTGAAACAATTTGGCTAAAAGAACAATTTGATTGTCAAAATTTCTGTTCTCACCTTGGCTATATCTTTGTATAAATGCAATCGTCATTCTTATAAGGCCAAACATGAATAAGCTTGTGCTTGCATGCGTAGCTTAGAAACTGGTAGCTCTAATAAATGTTCTTACCAATAATAACAAAGCGCATGAAACTTGAGATACAAATGAATTTACTACAGAATATTTCACGATTTGTAACAGTTTAAAAACATCACATGTACTAGTAAAGTAAAGGTTATAATATAGTCCAGATTCAGAGAAGCCTGTAATACATATTCTTAATAGGTAAGAATCTTGACAAAGACAAATGGTCAAACTGACACATAAATAAGCTCGCTACTTGTAAATTTTTCAAATTTCATGACAGCCTTCGATTCTGTTAACTTGATATTTTATATAATGTGAAATGCAGCTTGGAAAATCAGATGAATACATTTGTACACCATATGTGTAAAAATGGAAAAAATGATAAACATAACATCTGATATGAAAAACAACAACATTGAACTTAAACAAAAGTTTCACAGTGAATGAACACTGCAAAACTTGAGAAACAAAAACTTTGCAAAGTGTGTTTATCCAGTACTTGGGGAAACTTAAAATGATTACATTCATTTTGCTGGGAACTTATTCAATACAAAAAAATAACCTTTTCTTTTCAAAAAGTCAATCAAATGCATCTTAATGCAGTGCTTTATCCAGTATCTGTCCTTGGGATGTCACATTTGAAGTACAGTATTTGTAAAGCTTGATGAATGGATGAAAAGAAATTCATCCGTGGAAAAAAGATTTGCAGAAGATAAAAAAGTTATTGACATAAACTGGACACATCTCTTATTAGGTTACAACATTTGTTACACAATTAAAAACTTCAATCACAGCTATACCTATTGCAAAATTCATTTTTATCTATTGTGCCATATAAAGTTTTTCAAGTTTGTCCAGACATTGCTGTCATGGTACAGGTAGGTCATGGACGACTGCAGGGAAGGCTGTAGGGTGTCCTTCTCATATTCAAACTGCCACAACACGATGCCCCAAACGAAGGCTGCAAACCATGGAAACGGGTCTCCGGCTGGCTTTGGGATGTAGCCTCGTTTCACCGCTAGCTTGGCGAGCCCGTAAACAATACGAGACAGGAGGTACAGGTTTATCTGTGAGAAGATGAAGCTGTATGAGTGAACAAACGACATATCCGGGGAAAAGATAGCATTCGATACAACCCACCAATCTGCTGGTACAAACAAAACTGATTCATTTACAACACTTTCAAAATCACATACCTCTCAACCGTTAAAAACCGGTTTTGAATAAAAACAACCGTTGATTGACAAAATAAGCCAGCCTTGATGAGTCTATAGATGCATGTTAATCAATAACTCAGTCGACCGATAATGTGTTTATACTTCATTACTTGCA
Organism: Dreissena rostriformis; assembly: GCA_007657795.1. Classification (NCBI taxonomy): domain Eukaryota; kingdom Metazoa; phylum Mollusca; class Bivalvia; order Myida; family Dreissenidae; genus Dreissena; species Dreissena rostriformis. Next base: position 13,999 of record VMBQ01010700.1, on the reverse strand, counting down.
GTGGTTAGACAGAAGCACATGGCTCAATAAGCCAATGAATTTACTCAAATTACTGCAAACCCTTGGAGAAATGTTTGAAAGGGATGGCTCTAAATTTGAGTGTACTTGTTATTTGCAATTTAAGTTATTTACTTTCAATTCTATCAACATCATCCCAATTATTTTACTGTAAAAATTTGGATCTAAGGTTTATAAGTTCCAATATAATACCTGTAATTGTTACAAATAGAAAAGTCTGTGTAAACACATATTTAATCTATAAACAAATGAAACTTCTGCAATATAAACGTTTTTCCATGTTCCCAATACAAACATGTGCCAATAGGCAGGTGTACCTGTTCATTGACTTTGTTGTATTTTCCAAACACAAGGTAGCCCCCTATGAAAGCTGCCACGAAGCTGTGGAGCTGTGATTTCTCTGACTGCATATACTCCATCAGTGTGGTCAGACTCTTGTAGAGAAACACAAATGACGCAAGGTTTTTCGAATGTGTAAATGTTGCCTCCAGTATAGACCAAACTTTCTCTCGTGTGCTGAAAAATGTAATACAGACAAAAATGTTTGGGAACAATCTAACCGATTGTTTAAAACAGATTTTTGATAAAAAAAATAGATCTTGAAGCATAAATATAGGATCTGGCATGAGTTGTCATATCATACCATATTTTATTAAACGGGTTCAGGAATTTTGTTAGTAAGCGAGCCTTTGGCGAGCTTACTAACGAATTTCCTGGACGAGTTTAATAAAATATGGTATGATATGACAACGAGTGTCAAATCTTTTTTATCACATGCTTTTAAATGAGCTAATTTAATAAATATTTACACAAACATAATGATAAATCCCGAATGTTGTTTACATTTCGTGACATCATTAGACGTTGCAACGTCATTTCAGCAAAATAACATAATGCGATTGGTCAATGAACAAAAACTAAGCCAATGAAAACGCTTAAAAAATATATTACACATGTGTAATATAACTAGTGACCTCAAAATCAATAGGGTTCATCTGCCAGTCATGATCAATGTACCTATGAAGTTTCATGATACTAACCCTAAGCGTTCTTGAGTTATCATCCGGAAACCATCTGGTGGACGGACNAAAATGCGATTGGTCAATAAACAAAAACTAAGCCAATGAAAACGCTTAAAAAATATATTACACATGTTTTATATAACTAGTGACCTCAAAATCAATAGGGGTCATCTGCCAGTCATGATCAATATACCTATGAAGTTTCATGGTACTAACCCTAAGCGTTCTTGAGTTATCATCCGGAAACATCTGGTGGACGGACCGACGGACCGACAGACTGACGGACCGACATGTGCAAAGCAATATACGGCATAAAAATATATGTAATGGTTATATTACAAATGGGAAACAGGGTAAGGCATGTAATAAACGATGATACATAATTGCATTTCTTGCCATATCTTATGTACTCTACTAAAATGCAGTGGCTACGTATGACAGGGCTTTTCATCAGGACATTGGGAAAAGGCCCTAGCCTTTCAAATTGGGAATTTCATCCGCGATATCATAACTGCTCATTTTGGGAAGACCATGTTTTTTTAAATGTTTTTGAAACAGGGTCTGTTTCATTGGGCAGAAGTATTAAAAGACACATTGTGGTGCATTTTTAATCATATTAGAGCTCATTGCTTTCAATTTTGGAGATGCCCAATATGTCTAATAAATTTAATCTATTTTTTTTTTACAATTTGGGAAATTCCTCTATCAATTATGGGAAAAAATGACCTTATTTTTAATAGGTAAGTAGCCGAATTTCGGCCTCTGTTTTCTAAGGGTGAAAAGCCCTGTATGAAATGATAAAATCCATAAATAATGCCGAAATCTGGCCAATTTATTAACACGCTCTTTGAGTTCACATCATTCTCTCAATTATTTAATGGTCTGAAGCAGCCTTAACGCCAGTGAAAAATAACTACATGGAGGAGACTATCACAAGACACCATCAAGGTTCCAGACAGTGGCTTCCTCATCAATGGAGACATCAACAGCCAGTCCAAAAGCTGGTGATATGACACACGGGCAAGCTGTACGGACAGGTGGAGGCTCTACAGGAGACCATCAGTTATATCCTTTCCTCCGGACTCCAAGTTTAGCAGCAGATCTTGAAATTGAATTAACATTTACAATGCTGTGTCCCTGAACTTGAAATACAATATTTGTTGTACTGCTTCCTACAGTTCAATATTTGTTTCTATAAGAAATTACCTTCCATCCCTAAACAGCAATGTCATTACCAGGGCATGTGGAAATCTGACCTTCGTTCCATACCTGAATGAAGAAAATAAATACTGTTTGTATCATTTAATAAATTATCGAGTGGGAAAATAGTTTTGGACAAAGTCATCAATACATCATATTGTTGATTTTATCACTGAATTCTTAAACAAAATAACTAGGGATTTATCTAAAGCGGAATAGGAAGGGGGGCACCTTCTTTTTTATGCCCCATCCATCTAAAATATGTCTCACCTTTTTTATCCTTTTTCATTTGTCAATGTTTAAGCAAATATGANCCAACATGCCTCAATCTAGAACATTTCTGTTACTAGTCCAATGACAAGGCTGGACAGACAAGAACAAGGGATAGTAGTTCTACAGTTAATTATAGGTTACATTATACTGTACTCTCTAAATAAATCAGCATATTATACCTGAAGGCATGTTTGACACTTCAGACAGTTCTGGTTTTATCTTTTTGGGATTGATAAGGGTAAGTATTGTTGTTGAACAGTTCACTACTAAATCACTGAAATATGATAAATTTAGAGACTATAGTAAAACATTGCTATGAAACGGTGTAAATTCCAATTGAAAACGGACGAAAAAGAAGGTGCAAAAACAGTTGATTTCGATTTGTGTAAAGTTCTTTTTTGCAAATGACATGATATACAGTCAAGTTACCATTACCGGATCAGTAGCGTAATAAAGTTGTTTTGGTGAAAAGCAATACATGTTTTGAGACTTCTTTTACACCAGTTTGATAAAATATTACCCTTGCTTACTGTTTCAGCGCATAGATTTATTTTTAAATGCAGGCAAAATGTATTTGTGATACCTTTTTTCGCCTCTAAATTCATGCATTAACGGATCAGTTGTAGCCATAACGGATCACGTGATCGAAACCACTCAGGAGGGCATCTAACACGGTTTTTGAACTGTCGAAACATGAACTTTGTTGTTTAAAATGACCAAGTTACATTGCCAGTAATACTTTTTTTTGCTATTAATTGTTTTCTATATGTGATATTGTATCTACACTTTACGCATTGTGTTCTTGTGTGAATTATCTGTTGAAAATCCTATAAATAGATCAAAAAGATATGGGCATCTTATTAACCATGTTAATTATTTGAATCATATCTAATCATCTATATTGAACATGGAACACACATTAAACATTTAGACTGATATCATTTATTGAAAGAATCAACAAGTTGTGCATATATTGTAATATTATATATTATCAATACGCTTATTATCACGCTTGAACCGTTATTGTCCTAATTCTTCATTTCATTTAAGGTGTTGCAAAATCTTAAACACGAATCAAAACTGAAATAGACTTTTGCAAGCAGAAAGATGACTAAATGGCCTTTAAATTAATGCCTAAACTTCTTACTTTCCAATAGAGTAATAGCATGTGGCCGTGAATAATGTTCACCCTTGATTTGGAAACGAGACGGAACAAAACATAGTCGTATATACATGTCAGAAAAACATAACGAAATGTTTGACAAAGAGTATTCCGATTACAACTCAATCAATGTATTTTAAAGAACAGGTCTTGAAGATGCTATGTGCAAAATATCATCTAAACATTTCAACTATTTATCGCGAAACGCAGTCTTGAACATCAAAGTGATCCACTATTGGTAATGATCTGGTAATGGTAACTTGACTGTACCTTTTTTATTGTTTTAATCAATTAATTTAAGAATGTTCTTTAGAAAATGTATTGTTATGTGGGTCTGTATGGGCAAAATATTGCATTTACTTTCTCTTAAAGTTGTCTCTTTTACATTGAATTATATAGACCAATTATATAATGAATTATATAGACGTCACGCGCACCTGTAAAGTTTAGACTCTGCCAACTGGCTGGCAAAAAGAGATGGAATTCATATAAGCACATATAGAGAAGGTTTCCAGAACCGTCTTTTTTATTGATAATCCTGCATAATATCAAATATAATTTTAATAATTATGTCTGAATAAAACATTGGCAAGCAAGGACATGCATTTTTGGAACGGTTATATTGTTTTTATTATTTGTTTTTTTCTGACTACGAGCTCGGGAATGGAACATATTTTGCACGCAATATAAAGTAACAGATCTGAACCTTTATATGTCTGTAAAAACTTACCTTGTTACACATTAAATAAATTCTCTAGATAAATGTAATTGTTATTATTTAATTGTTTACACCAACTTTGACACCTTTTCAGCATATTTAACCCGGTCTTTAATTTTGGCCCCTTTATTCATCACAAACGGGTTATCTCGTTATGATCGGATACTGTCCAGACAATTACAAAGAAAACATGGTGTCATAAAGTTTTATAAACCCAGGGACCTTATACTTGGATCCCTACATAAACAACATGTGGTCTTTAAACACAATTTATGACAGCTCAATGTCATCTTTTGACATATTGAGCAGTCATATAACCCAAATTTTAAAGACAAAATACTTTGCGTTAAAAAAATATTTTATCATATTAAAAAAAATTTAAGACATTTGCTGACATGGATTAACATGAACTATATATTGTATATACATAAGCCAGTTTAATTATAATAATAAAGTGTTTAATAACTTTAAATTTAAAATATTGTACAAATTTACTGCTTAACAATAAACGTATTTAACGGGTACCGGCAAATGTTAACTCCGCTAAATTACGTGTAAAGATTGTACGTTACTGCAGTGTATGAAACACCATCAGGAAAACAAGCACTCATGTTTGATCGCAATAGGCGTAAAAAATACTTGGTTAAAATAAATGAAATATATAGATTTATGGTATCATAAAATGCTAGATTTTTATCACTCACTATCACTTGTAAAGAGATTTCAATATACATGCAAATACGGTTCAATTTGCATAATATGCAGGCTTTTTTTAACGTGTATGCTGAAATTTATCAATATTGTCATTCAATGTAATGTCAGAGACGAAAATTCATTCAATGTAAAAGAAAATTACCACAACATTTTAAGATTTAAACATATTCCGCATTTAAGCAGGGCTAACTCTGCCATTCGCCACATTAGCCAATAACAACAAATAAAGAAATTGGGCTACAAAAAAAATCCAGTAGGCAACAAAGTAACATTATCACCCATAGCATATCCAAAATAATAAAAATTAAGACATAAAAAGGTAATTTTGCATACAGAAAATTTAGAGCCAGAGGGTGCACTGTTAAGGGCTTTGTTGTATAATTGATTCAATGCACCTCTTACACTTAAGATCACATATGAAAAATGACAATATCACATCCACACCACTTTTAATCATATTAATTAAATTATTATGTTTAATTATTTTTGAAATATAATTTATTAAAGTCTAACAATAAGACAGAATACGGCTCATTAATAGTTTTGTTTCGTGGAATTCATTATTGTCATTATTTAGTCTTCCGACCACCTTTATTCTAATGCTAATAACTAATTCGTATTTTTATAAAGACGAAATTATATTTATGAATATACATTTATTGGTACTTAATATGATATATTTGCACTATTATTTAGGTGTTTTAATGTTTATTTTGGATTTTCTTATCGATTTCTCGAGTAAACACATGCTTGAATCCATATGTTTTACGCTACTACAACGAGTGCTTTTGCCAACCAGTCAGTGCACATGCACGGAAAATCCCGAATGTAAACAATAACAATCAACTGGTCTATATAAGGAACATGTAAAGTGTATTGTGACCAAAAGTCGATCACAAAAGCTGTACTCTGCTCAGGTGAGCTAGAAAAAACACTTCAGACCTCAATGAGGTCCTCATAGTGCTGTTTCATGATTATCAAGCATAATGACATTTTTCTTACACAGCTCCATTTCGTAAGCCCTTAATAATTGCTAGAAGTGGTCTGTACTGATCCGAACCCAGAATTCGATCTATGGGGGTCGCCATGTTTTGATCATGTGATCAATGACCTAAAAATATTCTGTATATGATATTTTGATAAAGTAACTTTACAAATTACATTATTCTATTCAGTTTATTTTTTTTAAACTTTAATTCAGTCACATAAATGATTTAAACAAAAAGTTATGTATTTATGTTTTATCGACAGATAATCGAAAACGGACCATACTACTATCGGACCAGTAGAATTTGTCGAGCTAAACCATCGATCTATCTATATTNGGGCCATGCATAGTTGAGATTGACCCTAATGTCATAAGAGAGGTCCAGTATCAATTTGAAGTGAATCGGTGTAGAAATGAAGAAGTAAATGTAAAATAACCTTAAAAAATGAGTGATAATTTCTGACGGGGCCCCACCCCAACCCCCATAACTTTTGACCCAGGGGTCAGATCAAAATTCCAAATAGTGCAGGGTCGCACATATGCTCATAGCTACCATGTGTGTAAGTTTCACGGTTCTAGTGCTAATAGTGTAGGAGGAGATAGTGGCCAGGACGGACGGACAGACGGACGGACAACCGGACGGACAGACGGACAACCGGACGGCGGAGATCACCACAATATCCCCACCTTTTTTTCAAAAAGTGTGGGGATAATTAAGACATAAAAAGGTAATTTTGCATACAGAAAATTTAGAGCCAGAGGGTGCACTGTTAAGGGCTTTGTTGTATAATTGATTCAATGCACCTCTTACACTTAAGATCACATATGAAAAATGACAATATCACATCCACACCACTTTTAATCATAATTAAATTATTATGTTTAATTATTTTTGAAATATCATTTATTAAAGTCTAACGATAAGACAGAATACGGCTCATTAATAGTTTTGTTTCATGGAATTCATTATTGTCATTATTTAGTCTTCCGACCACCTTTATTCTAATGCTAATAACTAATTCGTATTTTTATAAAGACGAAATTATATTTATGAATATACATTTATTGGTACTTAATATGATATATTTGCACTATTATTTAGGTGTTTTAATGTTTATTTTGGATTTTCTTATCGATTTCTCGTGTAAACACATGCTTGAATCCATATGTTTTACGCTACTACAACGAGTGCTTTTGCCAACAAGTCAGTGCACATGCACGGAAAATCCTGAATGTAAACAATAACAATCAACTGGTCTATAAGGAACATGTATAGTGTATTGTGACCAAAAGTCGATCACAAAAGCTGTACTCTGCTCAGGTGAGCTAGAAAAAACACTTCAGACCTCAATGAGGTCCTCATAGTGCTGTTTCATGATTATCAAGCATAATGACATTTTTCTTACACAGCTCCATTTCGTAAGCCCTTAATAATTGCTAGAAGTGGTCTGTACTGATCCGAACCCAGAATTCGATCTATGGGGGTCGCCATGTTTTGATCATGTGATCAATGACCTAAAAATATTCTGTATATGATATTTTGATAAAGTAACTTTACAAATTACATTATTCTATTCAGTTTATTTTTTTTAAACTTTAATTCAGTCACATAAATGATTTAAACAAAAAGTTATGTATTTATGTTTTATCGACAGATAATCGAAAACGGACCATACTACTATCGGACCAGTAGAATTTGTCGAGCTAAACCATCGATCTATCTATATTATCTTTGGTGTATATTGGAAGTCCATAAATTTTGAACCCTTACATTTTCTGTTTGTGTCTAAGACTTCGGAATGTGTTATGAAAGAATACATGTGTATATTATAATTTTTGGATTGTATTCAGTGGAAATCTCTCTGTGGATTGGCCGAATATCAGCCAGAAATCACTACCATGAAAAATAAAAGTCCCGAGACATAATAAGGAAAAAACATATTTTCCGGTAGCCTTTTTTTTAATCGAATTGAACCATTGCCTATTTAGTACATAATAATAAATACAATTTAATATTAAACAGGATAAATCATACTGTACTTCTACAAAGTCTGTCACCACTAATAAAAAGACAAACGGTAAAAAAAAACACACACTCAAGAATGCTTCGAACAATATTTCTGTAAGTGATATGGAGCAGACGCACAATGGAGGCTCGAGAGTTTAACCTTTAAGTGTAACTTTACCTTGACAGTGCTCCAGCTAGGCCTAAATTGAAGGGCGCCCCGCCCTGCCCTCCCGAACCTCCGCCCTGCCCTCCCGAACCTCCGCCCTGCCCTTCCTAGGGCCCCCCCTGCCCTTAAAAAAAAATAAAAAAAATGTTGTTTTTATTACATATGATTATTAATAAATCTCTTTTTAAAATACATTGTAATTAATTTATTCCTCATTGTAGACATTTTATTTGAATTGTTTTATTATAATGGGAATAATATATTCTAACAATTATTAATAACATATAAATTAACATGTAAGAGGAAGCATTCCAGAAACGCCAGCGCGCTCGAAAGTGCCCTTTTGACAAAATACTGCGCGTCCAAAGTGCCCTTTTGACAAAAAAGCCCCCCTGCCTTTTTGAAATCCTAGCTGGAGCACTGAT
>VMBQ01010699.1:0-27937 GCA_007657795.1 Dreissena rostriformis | reverse complement strand
GGCGAGAAACTTGGCCGCCTTCAGGTGGCGTCTGCCTTCGTCACGGCCCGTTGTAGGTATGGAGGCAGTTTTCGCTGTTCGATTATTAGGATTCATGGTTGACACCGATATCAAACAAATACTTCCGATCGGATTTACATTTGAGCGCTTCTTTATTTTAACGTAGATTAAGACATTTAGTGACGTAATACATAAAAGAATGGGATAATTAACTCGACAAACGACGCGATTATCGCGAAGACGCGGTCGTCCGCAAATTCCGGGAAGCAGTCCGTGTCCTTAACCGTCGAGTACCTCACCCAGGCGTCCCAGCCGATGATTTCGTTTGTTATATTGACTGACTATTAAGTATTTTACGATTTTAAATCGTACTTCAATTTTTATTTCATATCACAATAATGACTGAGAAAGCTTTTTGTACAACTTGGTCCATTAACGACTTAAGCCTTTCACAAAAAGCCGTAATTTATTAACAATAAACAACAACAAAAAACAACAACAATAACAAATCTTGTTTTACAACAACAACAAATATTGATTCACTGTCAAGCAATTTACGCTTTCCAATTGTAATGTAAATATATACATNCATATCACAATAATGACTGAGAAGTACAACTTGGTCCGTTAACGACTTAAGCCTTTCACAACTAAAGCCGTAATTTATTTTTAAAAAAAAAACAACAATAAAAAACAACAACAATAACAAATCTTGTTTAACAACATCAACAAATGTTTTTTCACTGACAAGCAAATTACACTTTCAAATTGTAATGTAAAATATACATTATTGTAAAAAATTGTTAATTATGATCGTTAGCCACAAATTATATTATATAATATATTATATATGCCTATATAAAACAAAAGTCATATTTTTATACATCGGGTTTTAAGATTAAGTTAGGTTCTCGTCCATTTCAAGAAGGTAAGGCGTTCGGTTATTATTAGCAAGATATGTCAGCTCACAAAATGCCGAACCATATGGTCATTTAAAAGTATTATTTAAATAATTGTACTTATATTTGCAATGTATGTTTGGCATTTTTCCTCAGTAACCCGTGAAACAATACAGTATTCCGTGTAGCCGGAGCACATGCAAGCTGCTGTTCGCATACAAACTTTTTTTTTAATCAAGTGAAGTGGAATAACGCATTTTACGACTCATTTTTAGATTAATAACGTAGGAGTTAACCTAATTCTTAATAATTTAAGTTCTTTGTCTAACAATATGATTATTTTGGTAAAAAGCTTGTTGTTAGGCTTCATATGGCGTTGGTTTAGGGTTGGATTTCCGGTTGTATGGTCGAATCCCGTTTCCTGAACAGGAGCCTGCCGTTACACGAAAGGAACCGCCGGAAGTGCATGCGGTATCTGGGACTGTTGTACGCATACAGGAACGGATTGACGGCGGATTTCATCCAGAGGAAAACGATGAAAAACCCGTACAGACTTTCGTTCACGCAATCATCACAAAACGTTTTGAGCACAGTGGTAATGCTGTATGGCGCCCAGAAGATAAAGAAGGCCGCGACAAGCATGGCGAGAAACTTGGCGGCCTTCAGGTGGCGTCTGCCTTCGTCACGGCCCGTTGTAGGTATGGAGGCAGTTGTCGCTGTTCGATAATTAGGATTAATGGTTGACACCGATTGGGAACGAATAATTCTTATCGGATTCACAGTTGAGCGCTTCTTTATGTTAACGTAGATTAAGACATTCAGTGACATAATACATAAGAATGGGATAATGAACTCGACAAACGCCGAGATTATCACGAAGACGCGGTCGTTCGCGAATTCCGGGAAGCAGTCCATGTCTTTTACCGTCGAGTACCCGACCCAGGCGTCCCAGCCGATGATCGCGGGGGAGTATACTAGGAATGAGAAGATCCAGGCGCCGACAACCTGTGCGACGCCCTCGCGCCGCGTGATCTTGATCATGTAAGAGTGACCCATTTGGATCAGTAGCAGCCGATCTAGACTGATGACCAGCATTAGCATTATGGATTGGAAAAACAGCGTGAAGTCGCACACGAGGTAAACCTTACAGATGGCGTATCCAAACGGCCACGTGTAATCCATGAGAGTATACACCGTGTAAAACGGTAAACTGATTGCGGAAAGGAGTAAATCCGTGATTCCGAGGTGAAACAAGTAAAAATCGTACACGGTGCAGAGCTGCCTATCCCGCAAATACGCTATCACTGTCATTGTATTTCCCGAGATCGATATAAAAATTAGCAGCGCCAGGCCGATCGCTGCCGGGATCCGTTCTCCTGACGTCATATGAATGATACCGTCTTCTTTATTGTTGTATTTCTCCCCTTGTGGTGTTGTAAACATATCTATAGGATAAATCCCGTGTCGCTGGAACAAACTGTTTTGTTATAGGCCTACACAAAGTTTGCCACGTGTCGTGCGCTAAACATAAGTCCTCTTTTGCACAGGTCTCCGCGATTACTCCCTGCAAAACGTTTTACGAATGGTCGCAGTATTTTGATATTTTAAAATAAAGGATATTAATAAGGATTGTAGCGTTTTGATGTACGTCAAAATTCGATAACATTATAAATTCCAGTATAAAACGCGTCTTATCTCGCTTGACGGCTCGTATTTCACAGAGCTGATGGCGTTAAGTGTGTTCCTAAAGCATCGTGGATGTCATGGCGACATCAGGCAGATACAAAATACTTTGGATACGATATTACAGACTTGATGCATGATTGCATGTTTAATGTAGTGTCTTTTCAAATTAGAGGACTCGATGCGCGATTTCATGTTTAATATAGTATGATCATAGACGTCTAGTTAAATCCTCGGCATTGATATATGACTAACAAAATTCAGGTTTGCTGCGATATAATGTCAAAGAATATGTCGCACAATACCCGTAAAATTTGTCTGATGACTATTAACGACATCCGATATGCATAATGATTGTCTTGGCATTATCCCCACACAAACGTTTTCACTGATGTGCTGAATTTTATACTTATCTTAATGAAAACATCAATATTTAAGGACAAATAAAAAAAATGCAGCCCAAACTTAAATATTATTCTTAATTATCTTATGATAAAAATACAGACAGACGCGGAAACTGCCCTTATTAAAAACAAATATGAAACACATAATCAAAAATGGATCCACTTCATACACTATTTTTCAACCAACAGAACTAGGGATATTCTTGTTTATTACAGATCAAATTGAATATGTGTGCCCATGCTCTAAACAAGTACAGTATTTCATTTGCAAAACAACGTAGTAGCTCATCCATATTATCGTTGAATTCTTGCAAACTGCATCGACTACCTTTACTTTATGAATAATTAGACGCAATTGGTTAGTTTAAAAAATAATGAAACCAACGATTGACAAATGCGTTAATAATGAGATGACGTTTAAGAGTGAACCCATTTATTGGAACACAAAGTCGGATAATGGAAGTTACACAAATTTAATTATACGGTCGAACGGCAATCAAGAAGAAAGCTTGCTGATGTTTCAAGCAAATTGAATTGCCATTTTAATTATACATATGTTATATGTTGATAGCAAAATAATGATGCTAATACACAAGTAATGTAAATAAGTCTTTTATTGTATTTTAAGAAACAGGTATTTAAACGCATAGGAAAAATACAAAATGCCAGTAAAAGTATATAACAATTACTGTTCCGACAATATCCTCCATCAATATATAATACGACAAAACTCTTCTCTCAATATCTTTTAGTTTAGTTTAAATCTAGTTATGTTAGCTGGATAGCATTAAGGGAACTTACTACTTATATGAAACGCATTCGAGTCCGTTTCCTGGGCCTAGTACCAGGTGTCTTTGGGGGAGATCTAAAGAATGCTCCCTCAGTGGGGATCGAACCCGTGACCTCTCGGTCGCTAGTTTATCTTTTAAGGTGATAAAGCGTGGTAAATATTTGAAATAATCAAATAACTATACATTAAGTTGCAACATTATAAAGTATGCATTTATGTTAATGTATGTACTAAACGTATTATGTTACACATACATCATTTTAAACACATATATATTGTTGCATTCCGTGCGAGTGTATTTCAGTGCTTTGCGTAAACTTGTAAGTGTGTCACCTTCATTTATTCGAAACACGAAGTATGTTTTACAAATTTATTTAGGTAAAATATGAGAACAGATAGACTTCAGAACAATTTGTTCATTAAATTTCTCAATAAATAGTACGCATAAGAAAGTTTTATGTGTTGCAGACCATTTTGTGATCTGGTATTATGTTTGTTGCTAAAAGTGCAAATTAAGCCACATTCAAACTAGTTTTCTGCAGGTGTTAAGTATATAGAGTGTCCAATCGGTTCGTGTTTTATCCCTACTAAGTAGTCGTCAAGTGGTATGTATTTCATATATTTTCCTGCTCGGTAAACCTCTTTACTAGCTATCGGCAAATGCGGATTGAAAATTCATGTTCAGACGTTAGCGGTTAATAGTCGTCTGCTATGAAAGCAAGCAACTCGCAAGATGGACATCATATGCCATGTTATTTTAAATGCTAAGGAGCATTTCTCGGAAAGTATGTAAAAACCTGCCATTTAATGGTCCTATGCTACTTCTATATTATATTGTTGTGTGCGATTCGTTAAAATTAATTTACATATATCAACACGCACATATGCATGCATATGCTTATACAAGTTTAAAAGACTATTTCAGAGACAAGATGATAGTTCGTTAAAAATGTCAGTGTATTATTAAGTAATAGCTCTAACCATTCATGAATCATACCTCTGCTTTGAATCTCCTAATGACATTTGTTTCGTTTATATTCCAAACAACATTCATTAAAACCTGTTTGTATTCTTCACCTATGCGTTTACAATTACGTGTCAATCACAATAGCATACGTCTGTCTAAAACAGTTTGCCACTGGTTTTCACAACAACTAGTTTTCACAACTAAGAAACATGCATCCCGCAAACACTTAGTATATGACATTGCATGCTCTGTTAGAAACTATTATAATAATAATGGTTTCGGGCGGTAACATTAACAGGTATATAAGTGCGATTGGTCAATCTTATTTCATGAAAGAGGTATGTTCATAACACACGATAGCCGTACTTATTAACGAGCTTTTCGTCAATTGGAACTAATATCCACCAGGGAATAAGAATTGCTCCCCACAGTTTATTTTGGAGATTTTGCTGAATCAGTTCTATCTTACACACAACATATATCAAAGCTAAAGATATTTTACAAACAGCACACTTGTATTGTTTTTCAAAGTAAATAGTTACATCTTAATTTACAAAAACGTACATACATAGACAGAATAATTAAATTTCAAACACATAATAGATGAGTCCTCCTTACTACTGGGACAGAAATTCATTTCGGACTAGAATACGAAACAAAGAATAGTAAGTTAGTTCATCATTAAACATTTTTACATTGTTCTTGATAGTTAAGATATGCATGATTACAACCTTTGACTAATTCCAGTTAATATGTCAATATATATATATATGCTAAATATCATAACCATGTAACATCTGAAAGAATTGAGCTGTGTGTGTTGTTAACTGCAAGAACACAAACAGTGGGCTACATTTATACCACGTTTATTGTAATCGTCCTATTTGTGCCATTGGTGTTAATTAATAAAGTTTCTTGCCGATTGAACTCGAATACATTTTCTATCCTTGCAAACCTATCTATACACGCATAATATGGGTTTCGGTTTCGGTTATTTTTCAAAATAATGGGTCGTTAAAAGCAATAGTAAATGTACCCTTTGGGAAAAGGAACTTATATAATGTATGGACATTGTCTCTATGCTTAGTTTGAATGAATTAAATTGTATTGATAAAGCATTCAATGCAAACAAAGATATAGTTATAATAATATTGTATGAGCTTATATTGAATATTAATGCACCTAATACAACCAAACCTTTAAATATGATAGTGTACACCACTTATAATTGATTATTCCTGATATAAGCGAGGATGACCTTACATTTGTAGTAGATAATAACATATTTAGAAATCTTCTCAAATAAGGAGCAATTTAGCCTAATCTATTACATTTTTCATTGTGACTCAGAAGTTGCAATATTACTCTGGAAAACAGTGAAGTACAGTCAAGTTACCATTACCGGATCAGTAGCGTAATACAGTTGTTCTGGTGAAAAGCAAAAAATGTTTTGAGACTTCTTTTACACCAGTTTGATTAAATATTACCTTTGCTTACTGATTCAGCACAAAGTTTTATTTATTTACGCAGGTAAAATTTATTTGTGATTACTTTTTTCGCGAGTTATTGAAGTGTGATACACAATTTCTTGTATTGCTGTTGAATTTTAATTTCAATACTTAAAAGTTAATGTTTCTTTACTCATGTATGCTTTGTGATTGATTACGGTTCATATTTGGCTCGTGTTAATCCCGAATTGAGGAACCCTTTTATGTTTAGTGTTGTGAGTTGTGTTGTGTTTAAGGTTGATATTACATCAGCAATAAAATTATTCCTTTATTCTACTTGCAATTATTTAGTTATTAGGCTTACGTGCTTCAACTTCAAAAGTGTATATATTCTCTTTGGTTATTTTAATAAGAATAATTCAAAAAACCTAAAACTATATATTTCGCTTGATCGCAATTATTCAAGGATGAACGTAGCCAGATGCCTGTATACGCAAAAACATTAATTAACTAAAATAGTATTGTTCGTTGAACGCACGCCTCTAAATATTTTACATAAAATAAGAGGTAAATGGAAAATTGGAAATGATGGTAAATAACTTCTTTTTTACAATAAAATAACTTCACTCGATGAAAAATAACCTTTCAAGGTAAGCTTGGTAAATAAATTAGTCAGAAACCGTAATGTTTTTGCTTACAAACAACATCAAAAACCCTCCAATTAATCATTGGACGAGAAGGTTGCAGATATGCACACTCCGGTGAATCATTAAGAACTGCTCGTGTATATATCAACAAAGACTCATAGTATCTCGTTTTGTTCGATGCTCTGGTAATACTACATGTAATACTTTTCTAACGTGATTGTTCTAAGATGTATTGGATACTTAATGTTGATAACAGCGCAGCTGAGGCTTAACATGAGCAACAAAACGGAAAACCGTTCTTGAATTTCCTTTGGGTCATAAGATATGCCTTATGTTTATGATACCACAACTGCAAATCCCGTGATCTCCCGAAATTGTATGGCCTAAAACAAACTGAAGCTCAACATTTTCAAACATCTATACAAAACAAATCGGACGTATTTTTTTTTATTTTTTTTTGTTAAATAATTTTAACTTGCTAGTTAATCTAGAAATTGCAATAGTTGTACAATATTTCATAAAGAACTTATATGACGTACATCTCAAATAAAGTGAAACATTTTTGTTATTTTTTTATAAATATAATCTAACAATTATAGCATGCCGTCTTTGTCCCTGTATTTCTACGTGAATATAACGTAAGTGCACACACATTCTATGCAGTCCTAAAACTGCTCCTTCCCAGATACAATTACTCTCCATTTCCTATTATGAGTCACCAAATAATAAAACAATGAATATGTGAATGTCAAATCACTTGAGTGATTCTTAAATGTGTAAAACTTATATTGTATTGTATATAAATCAATATGGATTATTATAAATCTTATGTGTTACTGTATTTACTAAAATGTGTCAACAATGTGTCCATACATCCTTGCCACTGCTCCTTATGAACATATGGAAAAAACATTGAATGTGTTTATTATTTATATATTATAAATACTTATATGTTATATTTAGCATCTTAAAGGTGCATTAAATTGAGAATGTTCATCTGTCAATTTTTGTTAGAATACGATATTTAATATTGTCATTGCGTTAAACATCACATATGTACATATAACACATTGCCTGAGAAAAATATCACACGTCAATTGTTATTTCAAATACGATATATCATGTTTTTTTATCAGTTCATAGCCAATGTGCGGCCCAGACTTCTTAAGTGACAACTCACATTGTCTGAGCTTAATTACGATAACGTAATATTTCTATCAATTAGTTGTGTTCTTATGTCAAAAAAATGTTAAATACACTCTGAGACTCGAACGTTTCGTTTCTAGTTAGATTCTCAATATAGTGTAATAATCTTAGTTAAACAATCAATACAATGTATGTCGAATGTTTAATAAGTATTACCGAGTACTGCAATGTATAGTTCTAATCTAATAGACTTGTGCAATGATGCACCTTAATTGATGTAAACTTGTATTGTATGTGTGCGTGTATATGACTGTGTGATGTCTGCGCTTGTACATACATGTTATTGTAAAATTACATATTAACAATGTTTCTTTGGCCTGCCTCTATATGTAGAACAATCAAATATAAATCTGTTTGTATATTTGCTCTAAATAAAATGCGCTGTACGCTGCCCGAGTTTATTTAAACCAATTTCGATAAAAAGAAAAGATAATAATTCAACAGTAGTAAAGTATAGATATCAAGGCTCAATATTCGTAAATATCAAACTATAATTTGCGTTGTGTGTTTGGTTTTAGCAGATGTCATTATAACTACTGTAACACTGTATACACTGTTATATTGCATTATTGTATTGTATCACTATATTACTGCATTCTGCGTAATTCTTTCACATTATTATACTTGTTAGTGTACCTTATCGTAAACTATCATCGTTATGTTGACGCTTACTTTTTTTATTTGCAAACTCTATTTATTGTTCTGTTCACGTATATTATTTATAATTGTTATGCTTCCCATTTTAATTGTCAGCCCTTGGTTACTATCATGTGCTTATTTATACACACAACATAACTTCAAATATCATGAAAATGATACCAAACTTATCACCATACTCTATCGTGTCCTTTCTTCCTTTCCTATTTTCTAATCTCTCTCATATCTCAAGCTCCTATTCGAAGCAGTTCTGTAGCAAACGGCGTTTTCAAATCTTATCGTCAACCCTGTCGCATTATGGCATTACTGTCAAATGCAACCAACGTATCATGTCAGCGTTTCTGGCTCATGTCGTATTTATTGGATCATATTATTATGTCGTACATTAAACAGAGACCAGTAAACGCTGTCATGGCTGCAGATATTTTTTCACTATCCATACACTTGTTTTACGCATGCCAATTATTGCTTAATGTTACCAGCCTCTACTCATAACACACTAGTGTACACCAGTCTATGAACATATCACTGAGTATTGAACATCAATGTAAACGTTTCCTAATAGGAAAACACATACATACTGATATTATTTTTCTCAATAAGCTACTAAAACACTTCTTGGTTGTCTAAACATGCTGTTGGATCTCTTTAGTTTTATTACGGTCAGGTGATGTACATCCGAACACAGGTCCTTCTTTGTCTAATGCATCTCTTAACACAGATGTAGACAGTTCTTTATAAAATCCCAATTATTCAGCAACAAAACACTTAAGTTTTGTTCATTACAATATACAAAGTCTTAAACAGAAATTAGATGTTCTTTACACAGGTCTACGTGCATTTGATATAATTGGTTTTACTGAAACATGGTTAAATAGTTTAATCCCATCTACTGATCTCTTCTTTAATGGCTTTCACCAACCAATTCGTAAGGATCGACCATTCGATTCACGTGGTGGCGTTGCTATTTACGTAAATGAAAGTATTGCTTTCACACGCAGAAATGATCTTGAATGAAATAATGTAGAATGTATATGGATTGAAGTGTTTCCATGTATAGCGATGTTTAGGTTACTTGGTAATAAACATACGATTTATAGAGGTGATAGTACATTACTTATTTGGTTCTGTTTTACACCCCTATATGTATGNAGACAATGCTTATACTTAAAAAAAACACTTTATAGTAAGAACTATGTTTCAAAACAGTAAAGTTATGCAACGTTACTCGAAATTTAATAATCCCGGAAAACAAAGTCGTTTTAATGAGGAAAACTAAAGAAAGCTCTTAGACAATTCAAATGACTTGCTAAAGAATAAACCTTTTTTGTTCGTTTTATAAATAGTCTAAAGCGAATCATTAATCCATTAGTATCGAAGAAATGTGTTAGACAATATCAAAACCAACTTGAAAAACAGCATTTGAAAATCGGTTTTGTAGGATCGGTATTTGTGTGATTACTGTTTTTGTATATCTAAATCAGCTTGATATTTTAATATAAAAAATATTATAAGATGTAATTATAGATACCAATGAAGCATCCAAAGCATACAAAGTCAATACCTATGTT
Source organism: Dreissena rostriformis (assembly GCA_007657795.1). Taxonomy (NCBI): domain Eukaryota; kingdom Metazoa; phylum Mollusca; class Bivalvia; order Myida; family Dreissenidae; genus Dreissena; species Dreissena rostriformis. The sequence goes on along the minus strand of VMBQ01010699.1, from coordinate 17,665 downwards.
GTATTAGTTGCATACCTATTCCTCTTTGTTTTAAGTAAAAAATGATTTTAAAATGACTTAAGCAGAAAATGGCTTCACTACAGAACAAAAAACAAAAGGAATAAGATATGTTTAGGGGTAATACAAGAGGACACATGTTTATATGTGTGTTCATGGTATTGAAGCGTATTTCCCCGTTTACCGCTCTTGCTTAAAAAAAACACACAAGTGGCGCTGTTGTTTCGGGGATATAACTCATGATATAACTTTGCTGCACTTTTCTTCCTTTGATACAAACAAGCCTTTATGTATACCTCTTTTATTTTAATTTCGTTAAAAAAAATCTCCTTCTTGGTGCATTGTACTAAATCCCTCTATGTGGCATTGTCGTACAGAAAATGGTCAAAAATCGTTGTGTGTAGCAGTTAAAATATTTACAAATTCATTGTGGTTTATTTCGATGCTATCCCTTCCTTGAAAGCTTCAAGGCTGGGAGCCGTCATAAGGTGGTTAGGAAGTTGATTCCACAGTATTGTTGATCACGGGAAGACGGGTTGTCGCAGGTAGTCCGTTCTGCAGAATGGGATGATGTTTCTTATACTGCTGCTTATGTGGATGATATAGCAGGCGGAGGTAGGGGTCAGACGGACTATCAATCAGGTCATTGATTATACGATACATCATAGTAACCGTGGATGTTTGGCGTCTCTCTTGAAGGGGCTGCAATCCGATGTCTGCTATCATCTGTGAGCTGCTGCTTGTGGTTCTGTAATCCGCTTTCACAAAGCGAGCAGCGCGTCTCTGGACTTCTTCTAGTTGGTCAATACATAAAATTATTTAAGTTTTAGGGTCCCATGCAGAAGCAGCGAACTCAAGTATTGGTCGCACTAAGTTGGTGTATGTACGTGCTTTAAGCCTAGGTGGGCAACTAGACAGGTTGCGCCTCAGGAAGCCTAGACTGTTGCTTGCCTTCCGGTTGAGTGCTACTACATGCGGTTTCCAGGACATGTTGTGCGAGATGGTCACACCAAGGTATTTGCCTTCCTTTACAGGTAAAAGCTTCTGTACGACTTTATGGGGTGCCGCTTTTTTGAGATGTGTATGACTTCACACTTTGAATGAATAAAGGACATATGCAAGTCCTTTTCCAATCTATTTAGGGAGTCCAGATCAGAATGAAGTGTTGTTGCGTCTTGTGCTGTCTTGATCCTTCTGTATAGGAGAGTGTCATCAGCAAAGAGCCCGGGTTTTTAGGTAACAGTGTCTTGAAGGTCATTGATGTAGACCAAAAAGACCATAGGTCAAAGGACAGGGCCCTGTGTGACGCCTGATGTGACATCGGCTGAGTTGGAGAACTGTCCTTCAACTAAGACCCATTGGCTTCGACCAGATAGAACGCTTTCTATCCAAATTAGGGCTGATCCTCTGATTCCGAAGTGTCTCAGTTTCACGAGAAGTCGTTGATGCGGAACAACATTGAAGGCTTTCGAGCAGTCGAAAAGAATCGCATTAATTTGTTCACCAGCGTCAAGGGATACATCAAGGTCCTGTAGAGTGAGGATAAGTTGCGATTCACAACTGTTTCTTCGCCGAAAGCCGTGTTGTTGGTCGGCCAGGACGCTGTGTTTGTCTAAGAGAGACTTGACTTGGCTGTGAATGATATGCTCCATAAGTTTGCAGCAAACGGATGTCAGAGAGACAGGGCGATAGTTAACTGGGTTGCTTCTGTCACTTTTCTTGAAAACTGGGGTTACATGTGCCAACTTCCATTCAGCTGGAGCGAGTCCTTGCTGTAGGCAAGCAGCAAAGACAAACGTAAGCGCTGGGGCTATTTCAGTTGCACTATTCCTCAGGAACCGTGTTGGTATTGAGTCAGGTCCAGAGGCCTTGTGGGGGTCGAGTGTCTCTACTACTCCATCAATTCCAACAGAGAAATTGTGGATTGTTTGGAATGGATCACCAGTCCTTGTTGGGCGGTAGCTGTGGTCCTCTGTGGAGAACACACTTCTTAACTACTGGTTTTGTATGGCGGCTTTTATTTTGGAATCATTGTGTGCTACGCCTTCTCTTTTCAGTGAGGAGACACTTGAACTGCAATAACGCTTACTCTTTATGAATGAGTATAGCTTTTTGCCATGATCGTCAGTTGTCAAGTTTGTTACATATGAGTTGTAAGCTCACGTGCACTCGTACTTTGAGCTTTTACGCAGCAGATTGTATTGATCTTTGTTTTGGGTGCCATTTGATTGACAGGCTTTCCTGAATGCACTTTTGTTCTTATTCGAGAAACTTCTAATCTTCTTATTTACCCAAGGTCGGCTGTATCTTGGTGAAGTCATGTTTGATGGTACATTGCTGTTAATGGCTGTCATGCAGAAATCTTTGAAGTTGGACCAAAGCGTGTCGATATCTGTCCGCTTGTTTCCAGAGGAGGATTTGTGGCTGATTCGTCGTTGTTTGGGAACGCTTTCATTTGTTTGGACAAGGATGATGTCATGATCACTTATTCCAGGAAGGGGTTTTGACTTTTCAATGAGGGATGCTCTGTTTGTAATGAAGAGGTCGAATTTATTGTTGTTTCTTGTTGGAAATGTAACTATTTGCTCAGAGCCTGTATCAAAGATGGTGTCAATTAACAGCTGGTTAGTGCCGATCGGGTTTAAGTTTTCATCAAGGGTGGAGCTTACCCAGTTGATGTCGGGGAGATTCATGTCACCTTCAATCCAGATGGTGGACTTGGTGTAGTTGGAATGTAAAACCCTGATCGTTATGCACATTTCTTCGATGTAAGCTTGGTCTGTGCAGGGTGGACGATACACTTCGAAAACTATTAGGGGGTGCCAACCTGGCATTTCAATAGAGGCTGCACAGATCTCAGTATTGGTTGTGATGTTGATTTCAGTGCTAACGATGCTGTCCTTGACTGCAATCATAACCCCGCCATGGTGGCTATAGGTTCTGTCAGCTCTAGCTATAAAGTGATAGAGGAATTCTTTCCCTTTCATAGAAGCCCTGGTGCAACCATGTTTCGCTTCCAATAACGATGTCTGGTTCAGCTTCCTTTAACAGTAGCCAGGATTGTAGAAAAGTAGAATTGTAGAAATAATAACTTCAGATGTCTTTCATGTGCCAATAAAACGAGTAATGGAATGAATAAATTATACATTAATGTTTTATTCGCACCGTGTGTGCGTTATGTCGATTATGTCCAAGAACGATGTTTCGAATTATTAAGAACTTACAATTTAGTGTTGTTTTGCAAGCGCAGCAATTTCGGCACCCTCAAAGGTTCTTTGAATAGGCCTAATTATTTTAACACTTTTACACAAAATGACATTTATTTTAACCGCTCGTTTATCGCATGACCCGAGATTTATAATTAAAATAAAAACAATTAAATATATTAATACTCATAAGTGCTTAAGCTTTAGTTTCACTGCTCTAGATGTAATAATATGAACTTAAAAGACATAGGTTTTTATAACTATTGTTGAGCTAAGTTTTAAAATAAAAAATACAATTGTGTGAATGGTATGTTATTTTTATAATGTATTGTCAAAATTATCCACATTGTTTTCTGTATTTCCCGTATATCTCTAATGTTGTTTAAATTAATAAATTAATTTAATAAAACAAGACACCATGGAATAAAATATCTGTACTATTTTTAATAATGAATACCGAAAATAGGTGTAAAACATGCTTCAAATATTGAATGCTTAAACCTTTATTCAGTGTGTGTCGCGGTTTGCAAAAATGCCAAGTGAATGTCACTGTTTGCACACATGTCAAAGTTATTCGTTCGATTCTTAAGACCTTATTTGAATTTAAGCCATACACAGCTGTATTAGATATAATACAATTTTCGACCGAAAACAATTTACGTCGTATGCAGCTTGTTAGGTACTCTATTACGAACGGCGTACACATCTATGTAAGACTGCATCCCATGGAGATCCATCTGACACATTGAATGAAAAATAACGATACTTACTGATATTATGCACGTACCAATTTTATTAATTATAGTTTGTTATTTTGTTTGTGAAATTCGGTTACGGGTTACAGTTCTTCTTTCGTTTGTGATAAGGACTGCCTCGAGTGCTATATTCATACAATATTACTATCAAAATATATGTTAGTTGTGTCATTTGATTGTGAACTATCCACAAATCGCTAGAACTATGGTAGACATTACGGAATATTTAGTTTGACAATTAATTTTGGAAAGAACAAAAATGTCAATCAACGCTTAAGTTGAAAAAAATATTTATACCTGAAATGGTAAATAAACGCCCGTGGATGCATATTAAACTATGTTAACTGTAAACCAGTGGACAAACAATCGACGGGGCGTTATTATAAATTTATATTTTAGGCAATTCAAACGGATTATTATTAGACATCTTATGATAGACGAGGACAAGCATTATACATTTACATGACATGCCTTTGCGTTGCAGGTCACGGATTCAGGCGGTTGATGCATTCACGACTAAGATGGTTGCTGATTTGTGGCGCCTTAGGTAATGTACTATTTAAAACAATAAACATTGTGTAAACAAACGTTATACTTTAACATCAAATCTATCTTGGTTTAACAAAAACAACACTAATTTCAGGAAAATCCGCAATAATTGTACAACAGCAGCTGTTGCATTGTCTACATCAACAAATCGAACCTATAATGGAAAACATTCGGCGGATGGAACATTGGAATTTAAAAATAAATTTGTGTTGTATGTGATTTGTTTATGTTTAAATAACAGCTTTAATATCCACATGCTTTTAAAAGCGTGGGGATATTGTATTGATCTCCGCTTTCTGTTCGTCTGTCCTCGCCACTATTTCCTCCTACACTATTAGCACTAGAACCTTGAAACCATAAATAAAGGACCACAGAGGTGTGTATGATAAAACTGCAATACTGCTGCAGCTTCTGGAGTTTCACTTCTTCATATTGAAACGTACACACATGGTAGCTATTAGCATATGTGCGACGGTGATGGTGACGGTGTCGGAATTTTGATCTGACCCCTGGGTCAAAAGTAATGGGTAAATAAATGGGTAAAATGGGTAAAATGGGTAAAAAAAAACTCATTTTTCTAACAACATGCGACGCACATGATAATAACTTTTGACCCAGGGGTCAGATCAAAATTCCAAATAGTGCACCGTCGCACATATGCTCATAGCTACCATGTGTATAAGTTTCAATGTTCTAGTGCTAATAGTGAAGGAGAAGATAGTGGAGAATGGGGGTTGGAGTGGGCCGGGTCAGAGATTTTTACTCATTTTGTTAGGTTATTTAACATTAACTTCTTCATTTCTACACCGATTTTACTTCTAATTCATACTGAAATTCTCTCATGACAATACGGTCAATCTCAACTATGCATGGCCCTATTACCAATCCTTGGGCGCCCCGCCCACATAGACCACGCCCACCAAAATTTTGTTTTAACATAACTTCTTCATTTATTCACCAATTGACTTCAAAAAAATACTGAACATCTCTTATGACAACACGGTCCATCTCGACCATCCATTTCCACACTACCCACACAGGGGCCCCACCAACAAAGGCCTTGCCCACCCAAAATTGCCTCTTAATATATAACATCTATGCGGCGTGGGGATACGCGTCGGCCTCTGCCGCGCAAGCTCTAGTTTTATTTGTATTACTCTTCATGTTTTAAAATCTGTCTGGAATGGTCATAAATAAACGTATTGAATGTTTTGTAATTTGGTTAGAAGTGAACCTGTCTGATTAAAATGCTTTGGATATTGTTTAACCATGCACTTACATTTACTGCAACAAAAAACAACAACTAGTACTATTACTGCTACTACTACTACTGCTTCAGCTACTGCGTCTGTTGCATATGTTTGTATTTCTACTACAAATGCCATCACTATTAATAATACCTATACTAATACATATTACTCTTATTTGTCAAAACTTTGCCTATTGCAGCCGTCACAGTAGTGTACTGCTGGATGACTCACCCTGACCCGGTATGGTTTAATCCCAATGGTATGGAGACAAAGACCCAGCCAACAAGCCCCAAAACAGCGGCAGACGTACATTAAAGTACAAATCTGGTGACACAGAAGGGCGCGAAGGGCGTTCATCGGGCTGTTGGTATGCTTATGTTCCTTTTTGGTTGATATGACATATTTCATCATACGTTTTACAAGTGTTAAAATCCTTTACCTACCTTACCGGTGTTCTCTTTCTATTGTGTGAATAAATACTCGCATTTTCTCCAGCAAACATATATTTAAACAGTGACGATTTAAAAATAACGATCACAAGTGTAAACTAAGATTGTATTTCCGATATTAAAAAATGTAAAAGTTGCATATTAACCACTATTAATATAATACAATTTACATTCAAGACGATCAAGATAGCTATTAATGCAAAGCTTCAAAGAGGGTGCCATTTAAAATTTTAAAGCGATACAAGTAAAACAATTCCGGATTTACGAAACTAAGTCGAATAAGAGTGGTCTCCCATTCGGGTAGGTATGTACGTTAACGAACAGTTATACAACTACAATAGCATGAAAGAAAGCCTGCCAGAATTGTAAAACACTGTCTGTCCTTAATCATGATGAATTTAAACATGAATAGGAGCAGACAGGTTTTATTTCATCAAATAAACATCTTGTTTTGGAAGAAGGATGTATAGCAATCTGCAAGTAAAGTGTTATTTTGATATTGTCATATAATTTCGCGACCAACTTAAACTGTAAAGAATGATACATTAGTTAAGGAGTGAAAAAAAAGTGTTGTAAAATAAATATCTTCTATATTATTTAAAACTATAATGTAACATTCTACTCACGATAAAGGAGTTTATGCCACTAAATGTTGACAATTATGTTTATTTATACTATTGAAATGTGTCAGTATAAATTCTTGTTAAAAATCAATATTATGGACAAACATCGGCTCCAACTTATTTCCAATATAGTATGGCATGGGGAGTATATGTAATTAGCTATACTTGGGTATTAGAGGATGACATAATCTATTACAATTTCCTTTGGCGTCTGCATCCGCTTTAAATGTGGGACAGTTACAAATGTGTAATTTGCAAAAGGGTTACAGCATTTTGCAACAAGAAACATATGAAAGTGGCATTTTGGTTTTGTGTGTAAAATGTGATTCGCTCTAAAGAATATTGCATTCATAAATACAAGCATTGCATATAGTTATATATTTTATATATATTTATTAAGCCTTTCATATACAGAGTTTTATGTACAGCTACTTGAGGGGTACATAAATATAATTGTCAACATACATTATTATACAATTCTAAAATATTTTTATTTCAAGAACTGTACAAACAAGGATATCAGTAAAACTGATGGATGCTCCTCGATGATGCTTTGTCGATAGATGGGTTAATTGTGTGGAAAAAATGTGACATTGAGAAAATCTATTATTCAAATCTATGACCTTATCTTGACCCCAGTGACCTCAAACCTCATCAAAAAGGTAGAGGTCCATGCAAGGTACCTACATGCCAAATATGTAAGACATCGGTACAATATTGAAGGCGCTATGAGAAACTAACAAAAAAGTGTGACGGAAGTGTGACGGAAGGAAGGACAAACTGGCAACTATATGCTCCCCATATATATATATATATATAGGGAGAGCACACACATATATATATATATATATATTGGGAGCATAAAAATAACCTTTTACATACAAACTAAGTTAAGTTTGAATATAAGTATGTTTATCATTTATCAACAAAAAGTATACATAAGAAAAATAATTGGTACCTGCTGAATTTCATTGTGTAACGTAAACTGATAATGCAGACAGTACACAATACTTCTGTGATAAACAATATCTATAGTATGTGTTATGATAAGTCATGTTGTTATAGGAGATTTCAGTAATTATTTTAAATTAAATTATTTTAAAAAGGGACCATACTCTAGTCTTAATTCTTCATCTGCTTTATTTTTAATTGTATTTTTGTATATTTCAAGTGTGTGTGTCATACTATTTACAAACCCATTCTGTGAAGGGCTTCTGTTTTCCCCTGACAATGAAAGATGTACCGTTTAATCTTTAGGCATACTATGTTTAAATCATTCATTTTTGGATTCACAATTCCAAATATCAGATCCTGACATGTAATAATATAAATAGGTTTTCTTGGTCTATTTATACCAATAATCTAATATAATAACAACAAATTTATCAATGTATTGAATAAATGGACAGTACCAGAACAAATGCATAATATTTTCTACTTCATTATTACATACTGTGTTCAGACGAAAATTACATTTCGCATGCTAACATTCTATGTCGGCGATTGATTTATTTTAAAATTTAAAAGAATACTTTGGTGTGTCTAAATAACGTCTTGTCGTCATTGACAGTTGAAAAAAGGAGTTCCACACAAATCATTAATTATACAATTTGTTGTACAAGTCTGAAAGAGTGATACCCTACACATGGCTAACTTTCCCGATGTAGACATTACTAAGAAGATTTCTTTTTAACTTAATTCGGACGTATGGATAATATTCAGTGTTTGGGTGTTTGAAAATATCAGACATTATAAGACATTAGTTGAAAATAAATGCAGAATATAATTGCATGTATTTTATAACCTAATAATTTACAGAAACCGTTGTAGAATTTCACAGGGGGCTTGAACGGTGTAATATGGTGTGTGTATTGTTATACATAAAATGATAAAAATCAAAGTCATGTACATTTGTATACTCAAAGTTACAAGGATTTCAAAACAAAATGTTTTGTTTGCTGACAACCATCAATCATAATGCAATTGTATTGACATACATATTTAAACTCAACAACTGTGGCATGCACACATAGCTAAGAAATTGCTCTAACCCCTCATACTATGGCAAATTAGCCCAATACGCTCCCTGCATCACATACAGTCTGTTGAATGCAGTTAACCTGACTGTCACTACGTTGGACAACTGAGTGGCGCCCTCTTCTGTACATTCAGACTTTCAGTATGCTGGACTTCTGATTTCAAGTTGTAAGACTTACAGTTTAATGGACTGCTGATTTTCTCTGTCAGACAGCCAGGTGCCTTGCTCTGGTGACTTCGCTGCCAGGTTGACAGTTTGATAGACTGGCGATTGCACGCTGTAAATCTGCCATTTTTCTTGACATCTTTTTTAATTACTACGCTCTCAGACTGCCAGTCTTCTGGAGTAATGACTTCACGCTCTTAGACTGTCAGTCTTCTGAACTGATTACTTAACGTTGCCAAACTGCCAGTCTGCTCGACTGCTGACTTCACGCTGTGAGACTCAAAGTCTGCAGGACTTCTGACCACACGCTTCCTCTCTTCTGTTTTCTGCCTTAACGCGACAACACTGTAAGTGTGCTGAAATGCTGACTTCACGCCGCCAGTCCAGTCTGCTGGACTGCTGATTTTCTCTGCCAGTTTTCTTGTTCTGCTGACTTTTCGCTGCCAAGTTGAAAGTTTGATGTACGGTTGTTTTCACGCTGAAAGCCAGCAATTTGTTTGAATATCATTTTTGTTTTTGTCTTGTCTGTTTGCAGGTGTTCAGATACTAGACCCAATAGTTTACAGTGAACCATGCAATGGAACTATCAAGGATTCACGTCGCACCACCTTATTTAAGGACTATGACAAGGTGCAACACTACTTGGATGGTATGGATATAACTTCTAACGTAGATATTACGATCAATGTGTAGTTGTTTACAGACCAATACACAACAAATAAGAGTGTTGATGACTTGGATTCATACCACGATAACATGATTGCATAATGAAAAAATACATCATTTCACATGCTCTAAAGTGAAGAACTATATGACTCTCTTAATTACTTATATTTTTGTTTATTATAAAAAAAGCGTTGAACGGCCATTATGTTTTATGAAGACCATTTCTACTCTAGCTCTCAATCGAATAAGGCAACTGTTAGGTATTGACGTGTGTGTGTCGACTTTATACTGATAAGGCTTAGATCGGCTAAGATTGACAAGGTTAAGAAAAAGTAGGTTAACTAAATGTCATGATTGTCTTGAACTCTTTTTATTTATAAACGTGCATTCATGTATGCAGTGCTTAAGCTTTGTAACTGTTTTTATCTACCACTGCACAGTACATGGAATTTAACGACTTTGTGTGGCCGGCTGGCTGGATAGATGGATGAATGGATATATGATTTGATGGATTAATATATAAATAGATAGATATACAGATAGATACCCGATTGATGGATGGAATGATTGATAGATATATATATGGATATATGGATATATGGATAGATGGATAGATGGGTAGATGGATAGATAGATGTCTAGCTTTAAACTTTGGGTAAATTAATGTAGCTACCTATCCGAAATAGTTCAACCTATCTTATGGTTAAATCAATGCTCAATGTGGGTTATTATAACCACAGTTTACACACATTTTTTTTTTATAAATAACATTTCTTCACTATATTGGGATTGGTATTAATATACTATTTTTTAGCATATGTATATACAAAATTGAGGCAGAAACAGGAACATATTGCAAACACTTTATCCACAAAACATTAAAACGAGTAGCACAAATATATAACAATTTATCTTATGGTTATTGGTACTTTATCAATTCAGTAAAAACAATAATTACGTTAATCGTGTGGAATCAATTTCACGATAACAATCTTAAAGAAACTGATGTGCTTGATTTTCGTTAATAAAACTGTGTACAAAACGGAGAACATGAGGATTCTTGAAAGCTTTAATAAAAAACGGCGGTTAAGTGGTTTAAAACTCAAGACCCTTTGGTTTACAGCTGACGTAGGGGGAATAATATAAACGCATTTTGCTATGTGTGTCTAAATATAACATTTCAAATCAAACCACTGGTAAGGCCACATTTGACCTTAGAAGTGTATTTGATATAACTTGGTAGAGAATCACTATCGTATGTTGCAAACCAAATATTGAAATTTTGGGAATCGTCCTTCTATTGTGCTTGTAAAGTCTTCATTACAGTTGAAGCACTTGTGGTTTGGCCAGTTTTTTCCCCAGGAACATAAATTGAATAAACGTGGACTAGAATGTCATATTCTAAATATAAATGCTCTGTGTCTTGTTGTTGCAAAGAACATGTTTGAAGATAATTAGCTAAATATCCATATTTAAAATTGTGACACATGGGGCACGGTAAACTGTGATCCAATTGAAATAATGTAGAAACAAAAAATATTTTCTTTGAAAGCCTATGTCAATTTGGGAACCCCCGAGGCGGGTCCAATTTTGACCCCAGAAACATTAATTAAAAAGACACCAACATTGTAAAGCCTACTAAGATGATGATGCATACAAATATGAAAGCCATTAGTTTTTCGGTATCAGGAGGAGATTTTAAAAAGCTTTTCCTCTATAAGTAAATAGAAAGCTGGGGACTCCCGGGGCGGAGAAGGTTTTGATTCGAAGGCGTACTTTGGACTTAACTTTGTAGCGGATCTCTTAATGGTGCTATATATCAGAAATACAAGCCTTGTTCTTTTTGGTTTCATACAAGCAAATGTTAAAAGTTATGTCCTAAAGCATTCTATGTAAAACTAGTTAGCCCTGGGACGAGGTCAATGTTTTTTTTATTAATTTGGAGAAACTGTGTAAAGAACCACATTACAATGCTACAAGCCAAATATCAAAGTTGTGGGCTTTATTGGTTTGGAGGAGAATATGATTTAAGTTTTCCTTTGTAAAATAACTGAGCTCAAGTGTACAACAGTAATGAAGAGATGAGAAATCTACTGAATTCAGTTTGGGACCCATTTTTTTTTGTTTTTGCGCGCTGATGTAAGACTTTTTTAATATAAAGACTATACAAATGGGTATGGGTAGCATTTAAACTATTTCTCAAAATCAAGCTTAGCAGTATTATTCAGTTGGGGCCGACAACAACGTGTGTATTCTCCCTCAGAGAGAAACATGTTAACACCTACATATTGTTACACAATTTGCATGCACACGTGTCAAAAGTTTTGGGATATTGACGGATAAGTTGTCAGACAAAACATATTGTAACATGTTAGACAGGACAATATAAAGTTAAAATGGGTTCTAATTACGAACAAGGATTACCATATAGTTATTGCCACTAACGTTTTCTATTATTCGTGTCATTTTTAACGATTCTTTTTTTAAGTACCATATCTAGTACAGGCACTGGAATGCAATACATTTTTATTCCCTAAATACAAGGTAGAAACGGTGTACGTGGAATTTGTGTCATACATCTTTCCCGTCGACTAGAGGATTATCCACTATTTACTAACCTTCAATTACATTAACTATATTTCGATCCGGTTAACACCGCTTACGAATAATCAATAATCTTTTGTGAGTATCTAATATGCTTATGCATTATACAAACGTTTTGGAGCATACAGTAATATCATGCGTGATTTATTTGCAGACTTGTTTGGTAGCATTGCAGACATTAACGCGCTCCCTAAGGAAGCAGAGCCGGTGTTCATAACCGGTGCTTCGTCCAATCACCTTCAAGAGGTCATGATTATGTTTGACAACTTCAACTCTGTGGTGCGGAAGATGAAACCAAAGTTACGGATGATTTTCTATGATTTGGGTTTACAGGCTGGCGAACCAGAAAAAGTAAGACTATCCAATATGTTTTTGCAATCGTACGCTAACCATAGCCTTAATATTCCCAATTGTGGTAATACTGGAATGTCGTTTTAATTGTTAACCAGGTTTTCCGAAGGAAAAAAACTGGGTATTAGATTGGCGAATGCGGGTGGGCTGGCATGCTGGCTGGCGGGCGGGCGGAACAAGATTTTGTCCGCTCTCTATTTCAAGTTTTTTTATCCGATCTTCACCAAACTTGGTCAGAAGTTGTATCTAGATGATGTCTAAGTCAAGTTCGAATATGGGTCATGCCGGGTGAAAAACTAGGTCATGGGGTCACTTAGTGCGTTTTTTAACATTCAGCATTGAAAACCTGGTTTTGTGACAATTTTGTCCCTTGCTTCCTTAATTATAACCATTTAAGGACATGCAGATTTCAATCCTAAACCATAGCAGTGTAAAGTAAGCTTCATTATATTATACCTTTAGCTTAATTAATATTCTTTTGACTTCATTTGTTTATCTTAAGCTTGGATATTATATATTTTTCTCTGAGTCATAATCCTTTAGTTTTATTAGTTAACGTTTCGTTTGAGTTATTTAGCTTGAATATTATACCTTTACGTTGAATAGCATACCTTTAGTTCGAGTAATGTAGCTTTAGTTCGATTTATATAATTCACTTCAAATAGAGTACATTTAGCTTGAGTTATATACCATTAGCTGATTTAAAAGTTATTTTCAATTTAATTTGTACTGTCCACGTTACCACTTACAGCTTAGACTTTCTATGACGTCATGATTATTCATTTACACTATTAGCATATTATAATACCCCATACCTATTGAAGTACACGGAATATACTGGAATCACCATGGACGGTTTTCCGTTTGTCTGTCCGTTTATACAAAGCTGTCCAAAGGCGTTTTCCTACACTATTCAACGTAAAACATACAAGCATGCTGCAAGGAACAAAATTGCAAAAGTAATGTCCTTTATTAAGCTAACCCATGATATAACATCATTTTTCATACAATGACATGCAGCGTGTCGGATGAATTCTTCGTGACAGATTCTTGTTCGTAAATGAATTCATAAATCAATACAGTGTATGCGTTTGACGACAGGGGATATATGCCTTTATTCTTTTAGATAAAATCCGTGTGTCAGTGTGAATACAGGCAGTTTCCGTTTGACAAGTTCCCACAACACGTGAAAGCGCTTAAAGGGTACGCGTTCAAACCGTTAGCGATAATGGTAAGAACTTATAGGTCTTATTTCAACTCGCTATTGAATCGATTTTGCAATTAAGGCAAATATTTGGTTCGTTGTAGTTTGAAAAGATGCTTGTAGTGAGACTCTGTAAATTATATTTTTAAATACAATAAAGCACTATAAAGATGTTATGGGCAGGATAGATTAATAATTTTCTATTTCACAGCATTTACAGATTACACAAAATCATATGTGTATAAATTCAATACGCGATTGATACGAATGCATTTCGCCTTTATGGTGAACACGAGTTCACCTTCTGGTAGAGTCATACTGATGGGGATTAACAAGATATTCATCACGTAGCTCTAACAACCCGAAGCACATAATGTTTTCTCACATTTGTCTGTATCACACACAGTGCTACAATGGTGTTATGTAGGATTAGAAAACATAAGTGACCATGCCATTTGACGTCTTAATAACGGTGTGTTATTAATCTGTTGAATCGATACATCAGTCAGTGCTTAAGGTCAATATGTGTCCGTTCTAAGGGCGAATGTGAGTCGCGTTCTGAGAAAACTGGACATAATGCATGTGCGTAAAGTGTCGTCCCAGATAATCCTGTGCAGTCCGCACAGGCTAATCAGGGACGACACTTTCCGCATAAATTGGATTTTTTGCTAAGAAGAGACTTCATTTAAACGAAAAATGTCATAAAAGCGGAAAGTGTCGTCCCTGATTAGCCTGTGCGAACTGCTCAGGCTAATCCCCTGATTAACCTGTGCGGACTGCACAGGCTAATCTGGGACGACACGTTACGCACATGCATTATGCCAAGTTTTCTCAGAACGCAACACATGTGTTCAACTCATGGGATGCGTTCGTTTGGAAATAGTGGTGAACTAATATTCCATGAAAAATCACTTGAGACCATACAATTATTAAAAAGTAGAGTCATATGAGTCGCGGCTTTGAACCATGTGCTCGTACTAACAGAAGTGTGATACTTTGACAGTAATCAACCGCTGAGTCGCGGCTTTGAACCATGTGCTCGTATTAACCCTTTTAGCGCTGGAACCGGATTTTGAAGGCATTTGCAAACAGTTTGGATCAAGATGAGACGCCACAGAACGTGGCGTCTCATCAGGATCCAAACTGTTTGCTATTCTGATAGTATTCTTTGAAAAAACGAAGAAAACGCTAATTTTAGAAATTCAGCAGACGACATTTTAGCAGATGACAAATTTCCCAGCATGCAAAGGGCTAACAGAACTGTAGTGTTAACCTGTTCGACTCAAGGGCGATGTTCCTTACCAGATGTTTAAGTGCCCGAATGACCCTTTTAAAGTATATTTGTGAAACAGCACGAACAAATAAAATAATTAATAACGTATGAACATGAACTTATTTAAATACTTCACGGTTTCCAAAATTATGTTTGTTTGATTTACAGTGCCGATAATTTATATACGTCGTTAAGATTTTCAAAGTATTATTTCATTTAAGTATTAATTCTAAAATAATAATTAAATCAGTAAACTGCATCTGGCACTGCGCGACAAAAATCAATTACTTTCGTCTGTGAGATAGTCATTCTGTTTAGAACGTAAATTTTCATAAATACTTCCATTTGAAAACATGTGCTTTCGTTATAAAGTCATATTGAAAGACAAATAGAAAGATCAAAGCGATGCTATTTCATGGTAGTTTGTTAACTGTATACTGTTTGCGCACATTTTACGATATTTTTTTTACTGAATGGAAAGATACCGTATGGTTAAATCACCTTATATTTACAGGCTAATTTCCAAAAGCGTTTGAGGTCGGCCAAGTTATCTTTCGGTTGTATGTCACTTAAAGGGACTGTAAACAAGAAATGACGAAAAAATAAAAGTTCTAAAATAACATATTTTTTTTTACAATTATTAGTTTATATTGATTAAAATATCACGACTGGTATATTACATAACTTTAAAAAAGTTCATATTTTCAGTATATTCGGTAATAAAATTTCGCGATGTGAAATCGAAAGTGCATCGCGAAAATAGGTGACATAACGATATCCACACTATACATAACGCAAGTAGATTGATCATTTTATATATAAAATATATACAATTCACTACGACTGCAAAATTTGCATTCCTGGGTTTACAGCGTGACGATGGTGATCAATCTATTGCGTTATTTATAGTTAACTGGTAGTTACCTGGTATACATACCCAGTAAAAATAAATAAATAAAAAAATAAAGTAAATAAAAAATAAAAAATCAAGTAATGTTATATACCAGTCGTGATATTTTAATCAATATAAACTAATAATTGAAAAAAAATACGGTATTTTAGAACTTTTCTTTTTTCGTCATTCGTGGTTTACATTCCCTTTAATAATGGCGTATGATAACAGTAGTTGATCTACACAACAATGAGTTCATGCGAACATAGTATATGAAGGCGTTTTGATGATGTAGGATAAAAGGTGCTACCTAATTTGAGGGCAAAAGCTTAATTGATAACCATTACAATAATAAATCAATAAATATCAGGACATTATTGTGTACAAAAAACATTATAATGCATTCAAAAACAAGTTATTCTGCAACACAATTAAATATAATTTCTTAATGAGACAAATTGATTTTGCGTCTTTTATGATGAAAGACATGATATCATAAAACTGTAGTTTTTTTGGTATTTTGTTGTAGCCTCAGGAATTTAAAGCTCACCAAATCGCTGTGGAGTAGTGGATAAGGTAACTGCCTAGAGACTCTGAAGTCTTTGGTTCAATCCCAAACGTAGGATTGTTTTTAGATTACCTTTAAGGGATATCTCAAAAAGCATCAGGCTTTAGATGCAATCGATGAAAAATAAATAGGTTTTCAACTAAAGCTGGCTAAAGCTGTTGATTATATCATAAATTGATTTTATATAATCAAAACAACATCATGTGTCAAATCAATTTCGATTGCGATGAATCAATATATAATTTAAGTGGCGATTTTTCAGCCACTAACAATTATGTCGCCACTTGAAACAAAAAAGATCAATTTTGTAACAATTCATAATCAGTTTACACTGCATATACTTGGTTTAAAGCTTAAAGTAAGGAATTGAATGCAAACACACACAGTTTTTTTTCTCATATTTATACATTCAAATAACACATACAACAAACATAGATATATCGATAATCATACGAGCGTATCTATCTGTCATATAATATCTAGGCTTAACCGCAAGTAAAATAATCTAAATGATTAATTAAAAAAAATGCATGGTTATGTATGGCGATAAAAATTACTTAACAACATTTATTAGCTCGTAATATAATAGAAGCGTAATAAGTAATACTAAAACACTGTCATCAACATATAATATATTTCACGTACAAATCAGTAATGTGTTTTGCTTTATATTTTGCAGCTTGTGGCTTTTGGACTGGGAAACATAACGTGGCAAACCACGAATCTGGGAAAATTAAACAGAACAATTATGATTATAAATAAAAGTAATACATTGTTAATAACTGCATGTTCAACTGCATTTCAAACAATATATTAGTACTGCTTAAATTTCTTCTTACAATCAATATAATGTAAAGTTAATATCCTTTCACATTTCAGTAAAATTTGCAATTTTCTATATATGAGTATACACACAATTTTGATATAGCATTGTTCAATTATATGAATGTAATCTATTAAATCACTTTTTGTGTCGCCTGACTATGGTCAGGGGACATATAGGTGTTACTTCGTCGGCGGCCGCGGCGTTGGCGGCCGCGGCGTCACACTTTTTGAAAAAGGCTCATAACTTCTG
>VMBQ01010698.1:5955-25564 GCA_007657795.1 Dreissena rostriformis | reverse complement strand
CCAAAACTTTTGTACCCACATTTTTAACCACTTCATGCCATCACGCGAAACCCTTAAGGTGTCGCACCTCTAGTTAGTTTCAAAACCACAAACACACAACCAACCTACCGCCCTCCCCCACACACTGTTTACTTGGTTGAATGTGTATGTGCAAAGTCAATTAGTTCTTGTTATTATATCTTAGTCATTTGAAAATATGGTAAATGGTGTAACATGTGCAAAGTGGTATTTATCAATGCATGTGCATGGCAAATATGTGTGTGCAATTTTGCCAGTGGCCTTACAACGATTTCTTGATTTGCTTGCGTTCAGAGTTTAAAATGTGATATGTGTATGTGTGACCCTAGGTCCATTTGAATATGGTTGATTAAATCTGACTTATGTTTGTACAATATATATTTAGCTAAGCTACTAGTTATTTTACAGAATTTAAATAAAAAAGATACATACAAATCGGCGAGAACAAATAAAAGAAGAGAACTAGTTTGATTATCATTTCGATTACCTCCATTTATATATATCCCGGCCTTGTTGGCGATCCAGATTTGGGCAAGAAGACCTTGGTAAATACATGTGCCCAATGTCACGTTTTTGAAGCCCGGGAAGCCCATACAACCGAACAAAACCTGAATGGTATCTGTGTAGGAAAAAGACTTTAAAGGCCCAAGGCTTCAATTACACCATTATGTTTATCGACATACCTGATTTATTGATCTCGAGATAAAAAATAAAATAAATGTATAATCCCAGGAACAAAGATGGTGTTTTCTGGTATCAGAAAAAAAGAAAGAACATGTCGATCTTATTGAATATTTCGAGCAGGAAACCTGTAAAAATAATACTCGCCCACGTGAGACTATTACACAAAATGTATTTACATTTTTGACGATTGTTCTGTTCCACTTCTTTGTACATCAAAGTTATATTTTGGAGATAAGTAACCTCGTGTGTTTCAGAAATGACATTCATTTCTGGGACAACCTTTAATACCTATAACAGTTATTTTATTGTGAGCACATGCAAATAATAGTTAACGCTCGGACAGAGTGGATCTGCGCATTTCGGCACATTTACCAAATAACAGTATGTACGATGAACACCAGTAACATTATTCGTCTGGAGTAATTTCAACTATAGCAGTAACATAAAAATACACCGTATTTCTTTTCTCGGCAATACATTTCTGTGGCGTAGTCTACAATGACTATCAGGACACTGAGAAAAACGTCAATAAGAACTGATTTATAACATAACGTTTAAACGTTGATTGAGTAAAGTAAAATGCTTGCGCCTAATGTATTGATCAGCGGGATTAATTATCGAAATCGTACAAAGCTTGCAAATATTTTGTCGAATATTTTTTGTACGGTCCATTTATATTTACAATGTAAGATAAGAGTTTTTTTATTAAAAAATCTACTACATCTGTGATAAAATATAAATAATTGAACACATAAGTTTTTTCTAGTGTCATGTCGTGAATGTTCCATATTAATCGAAGCGTTCGTTACATATTTGGCCAGAATCTGCTGAGAGTCGCTGAAACGTATAAAAACAGTCTTTTCATCGTTTTGTTCCATTGCATTGGATTGCGGGTTCTTATAAATGAAAACAAAATGAAAACGTTTAGTTTTATCTCAAGACATTGTCGGAGCATATTGAAGCCACCTGTTAAATACACTAAGAACTTTTTAAAATAAATGGGCTTAACCTCTGTAATTAATTTATTAATTAATTCACAATCATGTCACAAATCAATTAAACTTAAAACAAATAACGAATAAATAATAATTGTAAACCGTTTGTATCTGATTGTTTACTCTTTCCTCTTAAGCGTTTAGAATAGGCGAAACTATATTAACAATTTATTTACTATACCATACGATACCGAAATAGTCTAAGAAAATAGCAATATAAATGCGAGTTCGAACATTGAATATACAAACTAGTTCGAAATAGATAACAATACGTTTTAATATTTAAATAGTGCATTAAATTTAAACTGTATTAATTATAATCTCTACAAAATATATACCTATCATAAAAAAAACACACAAAATCACGCAAAAAAAGTACGTTGAAACACAACAGTCATGTTCTCTGTTTCAAGTGCAACCAAAGCTTGTTGCAGTGTCTTTATCCGTACCCGAACATCTTTTTCAGATTTCTGAACACAGTTTGTAATATTGACTCATCATTTGAACTGTCAACATTCGATTCAGATTTTCTCTGCACATCATCACTTTGTACATTTCTCTTTACCCGGTTTCGAGGGTTGGTCGATAATTGCTCAAGATTCACGGATACGTCTTCAATCTTTGGACTATCGTTCCTGTCCTCCAGTGGTATCTCATCGCTGATCGTGTACCTGGAGCAGTCATCAGGTGGGTTGATCGCCTGGTACAAGGGACAGTATTTCTGGCTGCCGTCAGGGGAGCAGCACTGGTAGTAGCCTTCCTGCAGCTTACTGGCGATGGTTTCGTTCTCAAACTCTGCTGCTACAGCTCCCGGGTACTGCGACTGAAGCTTGCTGAACCTGAAAACGTTGTTCTTTACAGTTTACAGGAGCAGTGAACACGCATTATTGCATAAACTCTTTCTATAATGCCTCTGGCGGGGTGCAGAAATTTGGCAACAGGAGGGCTTGAACGGGAGAAATCGTGTATTAACAAGGCGATTCACGTGCCGTTCAAGCCCTGTTATGTGTTTTTCATTTCCATTAACTGGTCCACGCGCAGTTACTTCCCTTAGTAATGGCTGATCAGGAAGCGCGTCCAGGTTATTGGCCACAACCTGGCTATTTTGCAATGTACTGTTCGAAAAAAATGGTGACACATATACAGTTATTGATAAAGTTAATTAATTATCGAGAACTGCCTATCCGAAGGTAAAGCCTCGTCATTTCTGATGATGACCGAGTGAGGCATATGTAAAACACAACCTTGAACTGTATGACGTCATATGAAATAATCGAGTTATTCTGTCGATGTCGAATGAACAAGACATTGTTTTCGATATTATTTTAATTTATTTTGGTATGTGTGATTTGTTTATGCAATTATAGCGAAAATACACATTTTCTCGGACATGATCATCCGCGGGCGCTCTCAAAATCCGTTCCTGCCAGGAACGGATTTTGAGACCGCCCGCAGATGATCATGCCCTCGAAAACGTGTATTATCCCTATACAGAAACACAATTCATTTCGTATTGCTCATAACAAGCAACATAACACATTAAACAGATAAAACAAATGAATTCAATAATGCGAATAGCTTTGCATAGTATCAATTAATTGAAAGTTTGCCGCCTAGGTACAACAAGCACTAGTGTATATAGTGTATGATACAACCTTGGTTAGCTTAAAATGTTACGCGCTCTGGAAAAACGGTGTTTAATACGTGTGCGTAAAGTGGCGTCCCAGATTAGCATTTGTAGTCTGCACTGGCTAATCTGGGACGCCACTTTACGTACATGCATTAAGCCCCGTTTTCCGAGAGCAAGGCTTTAAACGAAAATTCGGATAAATGAAAGCGGAATGTGACTTCTCTGATTATCCTGTGCGGACTGCACTTGCTAATCTGAGACAACCCTTTTCGAACATGCATTAAGCCCCGTTTTCCGAGAGCAAGGCTCAAATCAAATGTGAAAACCTACATGTAGCAGCATCTCTGTTTGATGCCGTATGCGCTGAAAAACCAGGACTCGTAACACGTGGTGTGGGTGAACTTGGTTCCAATGCCAGGTAATATCTCATCTTTCTGAGTAAACGTGTAATCCTTAAACAGAAAACCACGCAAAGAATGAAGGATGAGTAAGGCCTCTTGGTAATATCCGTATATTGAAAATGTATGTAACCAAAAAGGATCATATGAGATTGATTTTAATGAAGGCAGTATATAACATATACTTAACAAAAATGGTGTACAGATTATGCAAATTAGGATTCAGAGTTGAATGCCCGCGAATTAATTTTAAAAAGTCCATAAAAATGAATAAGGCCATCTGACAATGTTTGTATATGTGTCGTGTTCTTAGAAAACTGGGCATAATGAATGTGCGTAAAGTGTCGTCCCAAATCAGCCTGTGCAGTCCGCACAGGCTAATCAGGGACGACACTTTCCGCCTAAATTGGATTTTTGCTAATTTGAGACTTCATTTAAACGAAAAATGTCATAAAAGCGGAAAGTGTCGTCCCTGATTAGCTGCGGACTGCACAGGCTAATCTGGGACGACACTTTACGCACATGCATTATGCCCAGTTTTCTCAGAACGCAACACATATGAGTAAAATCCCTGCCAATACTACAACAATTAACATACAACAATAAATTAAGAACTTTGTAGAACTCAATAATGTTGCTAATCTAATAGAGGTTTTAAATATTGATGAATTGACTTATGCATTGCAGCTAATACACTATGTATTATCATACCTCTAACATAAGCACCTCTTGGCAGGGGCAGGGCAATGCATAGACAAGTTGTTCTGTAATCCAGTTCTTCAATGTGCTGTTATTTTCCTTCACAAACTGCAAGCATCTTGTCTCATTCCACATGGACACCGTGATATATGTAACATTATACAACCATCTGCCAGGAAACGCTACGAGATAGAGAAAGACAAAGTAAAGGCAATAATCCTTAATATAGCAGATTAAGCCCGTTAACAGTCAAATATACCAGTGCGTTAACGAACATGCAACTTTCTGCTATCGATGCAAATGTGTTACAGGGAAATAAAAGCGCCACTAAAGTATTACCTGTTTGCTTAGCGTTACTTCTCTTTCAATTCCAGCTTAGCTGTATGAATTTTCAACTCTAATGAACATTGATTATTTTATCAAAACTAGGCACGATATACATGTTATATATATATTAAAGTAAGGTTTGAAGAGTATCATTCGAAATATTTAAGTATAGTCCTATTACCTTATAATGGCCAAACACCTTTACTTGCCAATCCCACACAAAAAAGTAATACAATAATAATTCTTCATTCTCGTATATTGTTGAACTTGTTTTCCACCTTGAAACGCTAATACAAAACTACACCTCTAACAGCTATATATTGTTTGAATATAATATAGCAACATGACAAGGTAGCTCATATAATATCACTAGATCTTATTTTGTCCTCGTAATATGGTACATTATCAATTAACTTAATAATGTTATACGAGAATGTGTCAATTTGTTCGCCCCATACAAGTTGAGTCTCGCCAATAAAGCTCGAAACTCGCCTTATACGAGAAAAAGGCGGCCAATATGGAAAAACACGGCCAATACGGGAAAATGTCGGTCAATACGAGATTCAGCCAATCAGAAACCAGAAAAAAATCGACCTTATATGAGAATCTTTCAATAGTGGCAGCTTGATTCCTCCGAAGATATGTGTCGCGTTCTGAGAAAACTGGGCATATTGCATGTGCGTAAAGTGTCGTCCCAGATTAGCCTGTGCAGTCCGCACAGGCTAATCAGGGACGACACTTTCTCCCTAAATTGGATTTTTGCTAGAAAGAGACTTCATTTAAACGAAAAATAAGATAATATTATAAAGTTAGTTAATGAAATTGTCATTAATTTGTTGAATTCATATTGGCTTTGTTATTGAGCAATATGAATTCAACTAATTAATAACATTATATTATAGAGTATTCGGTCACTAGATTTTTTATATCGAATGGTGTGACTTTTTCTATATTCATGGATTACAATTTCTATGAATATTTATAAAACGCACTTAAGCAACGTTAATAAGCCACTAAATACCGAAATGCAAATCAGTTACCTGGATTAACGTTGGATTCCTTATTGAGTTGTGTAAAGTTGTTTCTGGTAGAAAGCACAGTTCCGGAAAAGTCCAGATGCGTGTAACCACTAGCAACAGGTACTTCCGGTAATGGCCGGATACTGAACTGTTCTCTGTCGTAGTTGAACAAAATATACGTATACATACCATCTGTCACTATTATAACCTGCATAGAAAGGTTCTGAAACAAAATAATATAAAAAATGTTGGTTTTTGTGATACAATAAACAGTTAGAATAAAAATAAGCTTTGTTGCCAAATTTAGTTATACAGCGTTTGCTACCATATAGACTGTGGTACACTCAGTACTTTTTAATTCATAACAATAAAGATATCAGCAGAGGTTAGTGTAAAGGTCATTTTCTCAATGTGCAACATTATTTCAAAACGTCGTATACGTGTGAATGTGTGTGTGTTTGTATGTATTTCGAAGCTTAGGGGGTCTTTCCACGCCTGCATTATGTGAGGGCCTGGGGTGTGTCCTGGAAGTCCTATCTAATGAACTATTTAACTCAGGAAAGTTGGGCCGAATGCTGAATTATAGCTGCAATTTACAGCCATTTGTTTTTTTACTCAAAGATAATTTTTAATTCGGTGTGGTCTTAAGTTGTGGTATGAAGCTGGGGTACCCGGTGGAAACCCCACATGTCCGGTATGGTGACCACCAGCCAAACTCATACGCTTCCGGGTACGGGTATTGAACCCAGGTGTACCAGTCACTGCGCTGATAGCCCCACTGATAGCCCCAATGTTTTATGCTTCATTAAAACTGCTCTTAATCTGTACCTGATGATTGACCAGCTCATATCCGGGCTCGTAGGGCGAGTGGATGGTCACGTGCTTCCACGTAGCGACCAGGGCCACACTGACATTGAACTCGGTCTGGTTGGTGTATGCACGGACGAGTTCCTGTATCTTTACAACGTCAGCCTTGTCTTTATCAGTAAACACGTGGATCCACAGACCGCCGCCTGATATGTTTCTGCTGTCAATGTTTGTCCATAACGGAGCAATAACGATGTGTTTCTGAATGGCAGCCGTCCACTCGCTGGGACTTTCGCCGCCATATTGGTTGTACAGCGGTTGGAAATCTAGTGATATGAAGCCGTCCATGCTTGGCTAAAAACAATAGCAACGAAAAAAGAATAGATGTTAACTTAATCATATAATATTCGTATTGGCACAAAAGACGTCCATAATACAAATAGTGTATAATTTATATGGATCACAATGTGCTGAAGTAATATAAATAGTGTTTTTAACAATTCTATACAAATTATGTTCATGAAATATTATTCCGTATTGTTCAAACAAGTCGTTGACAAGAGCGTGGATTCATCAAGTTGAAGAACAGCGTTGCAAAACAAGCTTCAAGATGTAAAAGACTTTGACAAATAACGGCTATGTTGTTTTATGTTTCAGTCCCTTCAATGTAAAGTAAACAAAAAAAACTTCATAAGAAAATATATACTTTACCCTGAATAGCGTGTAGTACGTCCCAAAGTACGGGAATCTGTTTGGTATTTGAAACGTGTCTAGTATTTCGTTGTCACCAGTGAAACGCGTTCCATTTGTTTCGAATGTAATGATTACAGGCTCTGAAACAAAAATCAACTTGAACGTCGGAATTGATTGAAATTATACAGTTTGAAGATGTTTCGACTTGTTTTCAATTGTAAATCTTGATGAACACAAGACAAGACAACTACACATAGAAGCTTGTACTCCCAATTATAATATAAAGTTAATTTGCAGAAATATTATTATAATACATATGAGATAACAATTTTACCCCCAATGACATGCACATATACATGATTTATGCATTGACAAATTTAAATCGGAAAAAAAGCAAATTGAAGCAGAATAAAAACATATAAATTTGTTTAATACATAACATGCTTATGACGATAAAATACTGCTTACCGAAACATCCGAGAAAGGCGTTCCCTTGAGGGAAAGCAGGCGGACATGAACAGTCATAACTTCCCGGTCGGTTTGCACAAAGAGCATGGTCGCCACATGATGGTGATGTCAGACATTCATCAATATCTGGGAAATACATACTTGAAGATAGTTAATGACATATTTGCATATACTTAGTGTTATAGCGTTTGTCCTGATGTTTTCGACTTTGACGTTTAACAGAATTTTAATGTTTAAAAAAAAGAAAATATGTCATTAAGCGTCGTACTCATACATTAAATTAAATAGCTACATATGCGAATAATATGTAATATGCCTCAAATAACATTCGAGCCTTTAGTACACAGTCTTGTAATGAAAACATATTAAAGCCAGAACAGACATAAACAAGGCTTGTCACCATAGGATGACATATGCCCCTTTTTTCCACATTTTTCTTAACCTAAACCCAAAGTGTTTTTCCACATTTTTGGAAATCTAAACGCAAAGTGTGACGGAATTTCAGACGGAAAGACAGACGGACAGACAGACAGACGGACAGTGCGATTACTATATGCCCACCTTCGGGGACATAAACATGACAAAAAGCCCTGCAATGGCTATTTTCAAGCAGGTGCAAAACCAGAGTATTAGTAACATTAATCTCAAAATTGTGTCGCTCGCTACTTCCCATTGATCACACACAAAGAAACAAAGCTTCACGTTGATTAATTAAATAAAATACCTAAGCTCACATGTACTTAGAGTTTAGTAACCAAACACTGCACATGGTCAAAGGCAGATAACCCTGCAAAGAAGATTTCGAAATAAACAAAATAACGTCTTGAAAAGAAAATCGCGACATACAGACGAAACTTCGCACTTTAACATAGTAAACACCACTTATCTATGACTGACGAACGGCCGTTACAAAGTAAACGTGTACAATTATGTTAATTTTAAAATTGTTGCTAAGTTCTAAATTCAAATTCAAATTCTGCAAAAACTATCATCGCGACATACATTCAAGTAAAGTATTGAACCCTCTCATAGTATAAACAACATACTTATACAGCGTCATGTTGATTAGCAGAAAATCGAACGACTAGTTTACGACACAAAGTACACATGTACAATTATGTAATTATCCGAAATTCCCCTAAGTTTAAGGGATGTAACTCTGCGAGAATATAGTGATACATACTAAAAGTTTGTCTTGAACCTTTACATAGTATTACGTCTATAAAGTTTCATGTTGATAGCCAGAAGACTTAGAGACTAGTTTACGACGCAAATTATACATGTGCAGCGTGACGAACCAACCCACCGACCGAAAGGGTGATTCCAGTACATCTCAGACAATTATTTTGCGGTGGTATAATTGTATATCATCTTTTAACAACATATTACAGATCCGCTTCTACATATGATTAACACATAATCAGCATACATGTAGTTCACATGACTATAATGCTTATTAGAAAATTATATAATGAAGACAATTTGCTATTACCATTTTCACATTTTACGCCGGTCCACCCCTTGTTGCATATACAGATATAGCCTCCCTGTAGGTTCACGCATGCTCGTGTCCTGTTGAGCCAGAAACTGCACTGAGTATTCGGAGGATCTTTGCATTCGTCGTGATCTGTGGTGATTTATTGATGCAATATAGCTCATACAAACAAACAAAATGGATATTTAACAATGATATACATCGATACTATAATAGAGCTTTTTAAAAATGAAAAGCGATTAAATTTATACATTCACTGAGACATTGTTTAATTGTATAGAAGTGTAAACAAAACAGTCGATGGAGCATTGTAATGGCAGAGCAACTTTGTCTAAAGAAGTAACAAAACAAAACGTTTTGCCTTGTATTTGAAGAACGTCAACGGTAATGTGCTGTTTATGTCTTTACTGCATAAAGGCAGTACGAGGGCTACATATATAACGAATTTCCTAAGTATCCTTAACTATTACATTCATGTTCTATACATATTGCATACATTACATAAGTTTGCTCAATCGAGAACCTATACCTTTACCATAGAAGAAAATACAAGATTTAAACTGTTACATATGTTACAAATATTATATAACTATCACATACATTACATTCGGTAAG
Source organism: Dreissena rostriformis (assembly GCA_007657795.1). Classification (NCBI taxonomy): domain Eukaryota; kingdom Metazoa; phylum Mollusca; class Bivalvia; order Myida; family Dreissenidae; genus Dreissena; species Dreissena rostriformis. Next base: position 15,716 of record VMBQ01010698.1, on the reverse strand, counting down.
TATGTGAATTGATCTCACCTTCACACCTTCGACCTCTGTTCCCCTCTAGGTCATCATAACCCTCGATACACTTGCACGTGTAGCTACCCGGAGTATTTGTGCAGTTAGAGTAGTAGTGGCAGTCGTTCTGATCGCGGTTCCGGCATTCATCGATATCTATGTGAATCACAACAGCAAAAAACAATACATACTTTGCAAGATTTATAATAATAGTTCTATCACAATGATTAAATATTTAAAAAAAATATATATAATAATAGGAAGAATTATGTAGTCGAACGCGTATTGCTGTTTAAAACGCAATACTTCACTGATCCGGAGTTTTCATGATACAATACAATTCAAGAACCCTAAATATTCATGAAAATAATATAACAATTCATAAGCCGTAGCTGTTCTTGTAAAAAAAAAATGTGAACCTTGTTGAATAATTATCATAATAAGACGCGCGTCGATTGAAAATATAATGGGAACTTGTTCAACAAAACAATATTAGCTAAATTTAGCTTAGAACGCTGACAGTGAATGGTTAACCTCATACACAACATAATTTCAAAATGTCTATTTAGCTTAGAACGCTGACAGTGAATGGTAAATCTTAAACACAGAATAATTTTCAAATGCATATGTCACACAAACAATAAGACCCGTATAATTAAGTCCGTACATTTAATATAACGGGTTATAGCTTTTTAATTATCCATAAACAGTGGAAAACATATTATTCATTTAACATTAGAAGCCTTTGTTTAACCGTTTTGTATAACAATCACCTCCGCACGTTGGTGGGTCATGATCCCACAGACCACTGCTGATACACTTCAGAGTCGTTACGTTTACAGTGTAGTAGCCGATGTTACACGTGTAATTTACAGTGCTTTCGAATGTCCAAGGTCCACGCGTAACTTTTCCGTTGATGATGTCATGAGGTTTTCCACAGTCTGGTGGATACATAGAAAACTTAATTTGAGCCTCGTTCTGGAAAAACTGGGCTTAATTCATGCGCGATAGTTTTGTCCCAGATTAGCCTGTGCAATCCGCACAGGCTTATCCAGGATTGCAACTTTCGCGGTTATGGTAATTTTCGTTTAAAGGAAGACTCTTCTTAGCGAAAATGAAGTTAAGGCGGAAAGTGTTGTCATCCCTGATTAGCCTGTGCGAACTGAACATGCATTAAGTCCAGATTCTCTAGAACGAGGCTCATTTAATCCCGCATCAAAGGAACACTGACACATCAATTGTTAAAAGGTTAGAAGATACGCCAGCCAGTAAAAATGAGGTATTTGTGTAACCGATCGGACACTTAACAACATTAACATGGAAGGAAATATATACTGTCCGAAAATAGGTGTAATATTCACTTCTTTCTCGCTCGCAATTTACTAGCTACTTCTACATATAACTGTCAAGTATGGGTGTAACATATAGTTTACATGTTTTTGTAGGTGTTACGATATTCTGCAAAACTTCAATTTAAAGTTTTACCTCGTGTATATGAGAATTACTTCTCTCACAAAATTGTCCATATGGCAGCCATTAATAAAGTTATATTTAGTTGGACATATCCGACATAGCTCTTGTTAACGTTATATCAAGTTACGTGTCATTACGCTGTTGTTTATTGGCCTTACACTAATTGAACGTGAAAGTACTCCATTACTAGTAAATTGCTTAAAATAATGATGAAAAATACCGTGAAATTAGAGTAAGCTCAAGTTGTGATCCGTACATTTAGAAAAGAGGGATTCATAAGAAAACAAAGCGTCTAGTGGACAGCGCAACATGTGACAAGTGCATTTTTGTAATTTTCTAAAAAATTTGTTTGTGTTTTTTGTACATAGAGCAACGTTATTTCAGGGCGACAACATGATTAAATAATAATTTATATAATGGTTATATGAACGCATATTAATTTTGAAACAACACTTCAGCAGTCAAATGAATATGAACAAGTCGTATAACAAAGTTAAAAAGAGGTGTTTTGCGTTGACCTTTCCCTATTCAGTCTTAGACGTCCATACCTGATATAGGGACTAGTATTGTGCTCTCGCTTGTGTATACCTTTTCTTTCGCACCCATGTGACACCTCCCAATTGCCGCCATGAGTGCATTGGATGTGTTCAAACGTTGCATTGTTGTCGTGTGATCCATGTAGTCGGTACCCGTCTATGCACTGCACCTTGGATGCTGACAGATACGTTGTGTCGTTCAGAAGCGACACTCTTGCATTTTCGGGGTTCGTAACATTTCCACAATCTTCAACAACAAAAAAATGATTGTTATATATCAAAACAAGACATTTACAAAAATTATAAACAATATTAAAAGCATTTCAAACAAATGCATACTTGTCGTTCATAATACTTAAATAATGAAGCTTCAGTTTTAAGTCAACTTACTGTCTCAATTAGCCTCCTTAGATAAAATATTATATATTATGACAATATCTTAGAACATCACGTTTAAATGTTTTTATAAAAAATATATTTGTTTAATATTTTAAAACATGTGTTATATGCTTACAGAATAACATAGTAAAGTTGACGCCGTTATATAGCTTGGACAGTACCACAGCATAAACTAGATCGCATCGAATTAGGTAAGCCATATTCAGCGCATTTCTGAGTGCCTTACCTTTCCGTTCACAACCAAAGGAAAGCTGCCAGGATCCGTTTGACAGACATTGGATTGGTTCTTTGACATGCTGATTGTTATTTCTACCATGTAGTCGGTATCCCGTAAGGCATGTCACATTGGCGAAGGCCTCGAATAAAGTATTGCTTGAAGGTTGGATGCTTACATTGGCGTTGCTCACGTTTACAGCCGATCCACAGTCTATAATGTTACATAATAATACACACATAAATCTACAAATATCGTCTTTTAATGACGATCTTGTCCATTAACAAGGTAATTTCATAAGTGTAACTATCAAGTGCCTGTACATAAGCTTATGCAATTAATACTATGTAGATTTCTATTTAAATAAATAATACGTTTGAAAGGCACACTACCATTTGAAAATAATAGTGAAGTTGCTAAATGTAACACATACAAATAAATTTGAATGTATTATTATTTAATGATAACAAACACATTCAGGGCAAAACGCTGTGAAGCCAAAAAATAACTTTCGAAGCTTTATGGGATAGACAACCATGTCAATATTCCTATTTAATTAATGTTTATTTGAATAGCCGTTAAATTATTTGATACTATTTGAGCAATTTATTGAACAAGAATCGTTTTAAATATTTTATAAGCGCACCTTTTCGTTCACATCCCAATGCTCGAGACCATAGTCCCGTATCCAGACACTGTATTTCCTCCGATACATTGTCATTAGTGTTTCTGCCCTTGATACGGTAACCCTCGTAACACGTACTCGTTGCATTGGCTTTATACAAAGTACCATCTGTGTAGTTAATATTGACATTGGCGGGTCGTTCTTTGTTCAAACAATCTGGAATTAAACATTATTTATTATTAAAAATGTTCATCACCACAACAACATTGGTTAGGTATAAGCGACTTGCAAATCCTGTCTACAATTTATAGAACTAACTAAGTGTTCCTTTGGAATGGTCGACGTGAAATATGTTTAAAAACCGAATTGTTTGTGCGTGATGATTACGCATCCTATTTCTTATGCCAGTTCATGTTTCTATTTCGTGGCGCTTCAAAACACTTAATGTGTTCCACAAAAACGTGAATGTGTTCAATGGGATTCAAACAATTAGTTTGCACAAAAAGTACCTTTACGAGTTTATTGTGAGATTAATACATTTCAAACGCCAGTTATTCACACTGCAAACATACCTTTTCGTACACAACCACTTGGAAATTGCCATTTGCCAGAGGACTGACATGTCACTGTTTCATGGACTTTGTCGTTGTCATTTGTTCCGTTAATTCTATACCCCGGGGAGCATCTTATAGAGGAAGTGTCAAGGTACAGTTGCCCATAATATGTCACATTACCGTGGTCCACTTTGATATCCATTGGACATTCTAAAAGTCACAACACAACAAAAACGTGAATTAAAACAATAGGTAGAAAGCATTTAGATTAAGAAATAGTTAGTTCCTATACCAAATACGTGTTCCTTAATGTTAAAAAAAAAGAAAAGATAATAATACAAATAATAATACAAATAATAATAAAAATAATAATACAAATAATAATGATACAAATAATAATAAAACAAATAATAATAATAAAAAAATAAAATAAAAAAATAAAATAATATAATAATAATAATAATAATAATAATAATAATAATAATAATAATAATAATAATAATAATAATAATAATAATAATAATAATANAAGAAGAAGAAGAAGAAGAAGAAGAAGAAGAAGAAGAAGAAGAAGAAGAAGAAGAAGAAGAAGAAGAAATTACTCGTGTTAACAATATAATTATTATACAAATTATGCAGTATTAATTAAATTAAAATTATGATTGCTGTATAAGCAAAAACAACCTTTTTTAACACATCCTAGAGGCGTAGACCAATGGCCATCCGCCAGGCACTGTATCTCTTCATTGGTGACGTTGTTTTGACTACCGTTTATTCGATATCCTTTATCACACTGCACAGTTACCGCAGATTTGTATCGTGTCTCGTTTTTCCAGAGCACAGAAGCGTTAGCGTATAGTGCGTCTGCACCACAATCTGAATTAAAATGTGTTCGACATGACCAAGATGCGTGATCGTTCAAAAACGAGACACACTATGTCAAATAAACACAATTTAATAACATTATCCATTACATTTATAGGTTTTCTATTCAGATGTATGCAGCAATATATTACCGTCATACATGAATTCAGGAAACATTCTTATTCACTTTCCACTCTTATTTGATAATTCTTACATACGGTGCCAAAATGAATAAATTCGTGAAATTCGAAACAAAATAAATTGTTTACTTTTCTTCTCACAGCCAGAGTGTGCAGACCAGTTGCCAGAGGCAGTGCATGTGATGTTTTCCATCGATATATCGTTATTGTGCAGGCCAACTACTCTATAACCGACATCGCATTCCAAAGTTGCTATGGACTCGTATACTGTTCCGTTCCAGAAACTGACATTAGCAAAGTCGTGAATAACTTTATTTGAACAATCTGAAATGCAAAGGGTTAAGCGTAAAGAAAATTATGTATTTACGTTAACATATTGCGTTACTCGTTTGTTAACCTATTTTGAAAACGTGTAATTTAAAAACTTCTTTTCATTATCGTTGCCAACTTGAGTAACAATAAATCCAATATCACCAAGTCGCCTTATAACGAACTGTTTATAACGTATATTTAAATAATGCATGTTAGAGTTTATTAACATTAACGTCTAGACATTCACTTAGCAATTATTGGTTCGATCGGATGTCGCTGACAGTACAGGGTATACTCCGATTTGTATCTATTATGTTATATATAATTAACAATCACTGGCATTTATTAAAGTACAACTGCAGCGCTATAGATAACTTTTGTGGTATATTGGGTAATCACCTCCTGTTTTTGACAACAATAGGGTTTTTGCAAATTCAATAGAGTTTAAGCAAAAATTTTCACCCGCTACTTTTGAGCTTAATTGGGTTTTTCACCCCCGGTTTTTAACTCAATTGGGTAATTGAGGTAATGCCATATATAATATAATAAAAATCTACTAAGGTTACTATATTATTTATACAAATGGAATTTAAAAAGGTACCTGTACATAACAAAAAACGATTACTGAATTTCTGATCAAAGTCTGGTCCTTAAATTGTACACTACAAGATCTGCCTGAAAACATTTTCATGTGAAAAATAAATAAAAATAAAATGTGTAGCAAAATCTCCGATAATAACGGGCGAACTACATTCTCGCGAAAAATGATCACATCTTGCAACAGATCTTTCAGCAAAGTAGCACAGAAGTTTTCGGTTTCCCCAATATTCTGTATACAATATATTCTGTGAAATCCTGTGTAAAATTATTTACTGGAAAAAAAAAGGCTTGGTTGATTGTTTTTGGTTTCCTCTCACTGTTTAGAGACATCTATACAAATACTAGTTAATATACATTACATATATACAATCTATTCTGTAAAAAACAACCATTGCTTTTTTCGCAATTAGCTTTTGTTCACTCTATTGTTTCAAAATAAATAAATAAACATAATCAAAAACAAAAATGTAATAGTAAATATGTATATATTGGTAAAACTTTGTATAAATACCTATCACAATACTGTATGTATTTTGTATTGTTATAAGTGTTAATTAACTGGAAAATATACAGGATTGGTTGCTTGTTTTTGTGTTTCCTCTAAATGTTTAGAGACATAGATGTAAATTACTAATTAATATACATTACATGTTTACAACCTGTTCTGTAAAATCCTGTGTAAATTTTTATTTTTTTTGACAGAAGTATCAAATTCATTTTAAAATACAACATTTGTAGCCTTGTCGACACACTTCTGCCTCTTTTTTTCTCTCCTCTTATGGATTATCAATCAATCAATTCAAAATGCAAATTCTGTGTCTTTTTAATATGCAATATATAACTTATAAATATTGTTCAATATATCTTTGACAAAATATAATATACACTAGAATAATTTCAAGTATTAGCTCTTCACATTTTACTAAATACTGATAAGTATTTACTTATATTTTAAGTTATTTGCATTGAATATCATCTTGAAATACACATGTTATGATTTAACAAAACATTTACTGGCTTGTATATGCTATTTTTACTCTTATTTTTCTCTTTCAAAACAGATACTCCAAAATGTTCACTTATTTCTTCATCTCTTATTTTTTGTTTTGTTTCTTATTAATTTGTACCGTTTTTTCCGTTCTATACTTTGTTGTTGTTTCAATGCATGCAAGTGCTATTTTTTATTATTCTCTTGTATTGCTTATCTATGAGTGAGCTTAACATTTTATCAGTAAACTGCAGAGGCATTTTGGGGATAAAGAAACGATTACAGGTTTTTCAATATCTTAAAGAAACAAAATGTGATATTTACTGTCTTCAAGATACCCACTTTATTAACGAACAAATTAAAACTATTTACTCAGAATGGGGATCAGAATGCTTCTTAAGTTATGGCTCTTCTAATTCGCGCGGTGTAGCAATACTATTGTCGAAAAAAATTGAGTATAAAATTCATAACGTACAATTTGACGAATTCGGCAACTATATTATTTTGGATTTGACTATTGGTGAAACAAGACTCACACTGGCATCAATATACGGACCGAACTCTGACAGTCCCGAATTTTTTACCAATATTTTCGATATTATTGATAAAATGGAGAATGACTCCTACTTAATTTGCGGTGACTTTAACTTGGTTCTAGACCCGAATATAGATTATCATAACTATAAATCAATAAATAATAAAAATGCAAGAGATTGTATATTAAAAACTATGGATGATCGCGTTCTTGCTGATCCTTTTAGGATATTATATCCTAACTCTAGACGTTATACATGGAGAAGAACTAATCCAATACAACAAGCCCGGCTTGATTTTTATCTGGTATCGTCATTTTTGTTACCGCTTGTTCACGACGTTAATATAATGCCCAGTTACCAATCCGATCATTCAATTGTAATTTTGACATTAAAATTTAATGATTTTAAACACGGAAAGGGTCTGTGGAAACATAATAACATGTTTTTAAGTGACATCAATTACATAAACACAATAAATGATACAATTACCGAAATAAAGAAACAATATATGGTACCTGTATACAATAATGATAATATTAATAGTATACCAGATCTCGAAATACAGTTTTTAGTAAACGACCAACTTTTTTTAGATACAGTTTTAATGGAAATAAGAGGTAAAGCTATTTCTTACAGTTCGTATAAAACTAAATCCCGTAACAATCGCGAAAACCAAATAAAATTAGAAATTGAACAACTTGAGAAATCGTTTACAGAAGGTAACGTGCAAATTATTTCTGATTTAAAATGCGAACTTACGAAAATACAAGAAGAGAAATTAAAAGGTGCCATAATACGATCGCGAGCCGAATGGATACAATTTGGAGAAAAACCATCAAAACTGTTTTGTAATCTTGAAAAACATAACTATACAACAAAAACTATCACTAACCTAACAACTGATGACGGACGTGTTTTAGATAAGCAGGTTGATATCCTGAATGAAACCGCTTTATTTTATAAAAAATTGTACCAAAATACCGACAATGCCAACATTGATGATGATCTTAATAGTTTAATAAAGGACATTGACATGCCTAAACTATCGAACGAAGAGTCAAAACAATTAGAAGGGCCAATAACACTAAGTGAAGCCTCTTATGTCTTAAAAAACATGGCGAACAACAAAAGCCCTGGGTCGTCAGGTTTCAGTACTGATTTCTTCAAAGTATTTTGGCCAAAATTAGGTACCTTTGTTTGTAGAGCGTTAAATCACGCATTTGATAGCGGGAATTTGTCTATAACTCAACGTCAGGGAATAATTACTTGCATACCTAAGGGTGATAAGCCCAGACAATTTCTAAATAATTGGCGTCCAATAACATTGTTAAACACTGTATATAAAATAGGTTCTGGCAGTATTGCAAATAGATTAAAAACACATATTAACAAGCTCATTAATAATGACCAAACTGGTTTTATTAAAGGCAGGTTCATAGGTGAAAATACTAGACTAATATATGACATTTTGAAATACACTGAGGAAAATAATATTCCCGGTCTCCTCCTGCTAATAGATTTTGAAAAGGCATTCGATTCCTTGTCATGGAGGTTTATTAACAAAACACTCTCCTTATTCAATTTTGGTCCTGACATAAGCAAATGGTTTAATGTTTTATATAAGGACGGTATCTCAGCAGTAACGCAGTGCGGGTCGTTATCTGATTTTTTCCATATACAACGGGGCTGTCGTCAGGGTGATCCCCTCAGTTGTTATATTTTTATTTTATGCGCCGAAATCCTGTCTCTTAAACTCAGGGCAAATCCCAAAATAAAAGGAATTCAAATTAATAATACCGAATATAAGTTATCGCAATTTGCTGATGATACATCTATTCTCCTGGATGGCTCTGCAGAATCCCTAAATGAAACCCTAGATGAATTGTCATTGTTTACATTGTGCTCTGGTTTAAAGATAAATTTCGACAAAACTAAAGTGGTTTGGATAGGAAAAAATAAATTCAGTTCTGAAAGTATCAAAACTAGATGGAAGTTAAAATGGAACCAGCAGACTTTCGATATGCTTGGTTTAACTTTTCATGTAGATCTTGACAAGATGATCGATCTTAATTACACAGAAAAATTGTCTAGAGTTAGAAAACTGCTTAAAAGCTGGTCCAGAAGAATATTAACTCCCATTGGAAGGATACAAGTAATAAAAACAATCGCTTTGCCAGTCCTTATACATTTGTTTGCTTCACTTCCCAATCCACCACATATAATGTTGGTAGAGCTGAATAATCTTTTCTTAAACTTCGTGTGGGATGGGAGTTCGAAAATAAGCAAAAATATATTTATTAAAGAATATTCTGAAGGGGGCCTTAACATGATCGACATCTTTTCTTTTATAATTGCTCTCAAATGTTCTTGGATACGAAGGTTTATCACTGGAAATGGTAAATGGAGAAATATTGTTAAAATGACAATAGATCCCCAAAAACTTTACAATTGTGGTGTTCACTATCCGGAAAACCTAATACATAAGACAGACAATTCTTTTTGGAAGGACACTTTACAATC
>VMBQ01010697.1:0-25564 GCA_007657795.1 Dreissena rostriformis | reverse complement strand
AAAAACCATGTGTTTATTGTGCGATTGTGTAACATTAGTTGTATCCGTTCTGGCAGGTTAATTGATCATCCTAAAAACAGCTTACACATACTAATCAATGAGCGTACCAACAATAAAAAACTCAATAATTAAAGTAAATAATGGAAAAATCTGTTACTGTAATATGTATTTATACTTAATTGTGGTTGCCTTTCATTAACCACAAGTTATCATTGCATTGTGTGTTGTACGTTTTTCCTTTAGCTGTTATAAAGTTTTCTAGAAGTTCATGTTCAATCAATACTAGTCATGTTACCTGTGTTCATTTGCGCAGCATAAACACACTTTGAAAGTATATAATATATAGTATATTTAAGGGTTCAAGACCTCACGTTACCAATAACCTTTGTAGTATTGTATTGTTATGAGATTTGATCGAGAATGTAACCCTCCTCCCGGTTAGGCTGAATGGGTCAAGTTTCCCACGGGTACTACTTCCCCGTACCCCCAAACAAATTTTCGTACCCAAAATTGTTTGTACTCAATATTTTCGTACCCAAATTTTTTGGGTACCCCAATTTTTTTTCCTTCCCACATTTTTGTTCGTACCCACATTTTTTTTGGCATAATTATTTCGTACCCAAAATTTTCATACCAAATTTTTTTTCGTACCCAAAATTTTCGTACCAACATACACAATTGTGGTGATGTAGATAAACTTAAATTTATACTTTTATAATTATCCTCTTCAAAAGCATCGTCTCACCAGTACTGTCAGTCCTTTGATTGAAGATTAAGATTGGCAAGTATGGACAGACTGTTAAAAACTTTAATGCTTGATACGTATTTACTATATTGTATTGTTTAAAACTTTACAAGACCCACATTCCAATTTCAAAGTCACAATTCAAGTTCAAATGTCAAGCATTTCCTATCTGACATTAATATTAAATACAATATACCATTCTAGTTAAACAGGACATTTATGTGTACTATGTGTTCGAAACTGAGTGCATTTAATACGTCTGTGCTTAAAGTCAGTTTAAACTGTCCTCCCTTTATGTTGTCAGTGTTACTCAGTCAATCAAACCATTTGTTGGTATCCTTAGTCATAGTGCAATTCTATTCAATGCACTGTTCTTTATACTTTATGATAAATAGGTTTAATGTTACCCGAAACTGTTCTTGTTCTTAAGTGACACTTTACATAGTTACGCTGTTCACCGGTTACACACAAATGGTCCGCAAAGAGTTTTAAGGATCATACTTTGGAAAATAATTTACAAGTTCACGTGTGATTGTGGAAGCTATGTTAGATGTGTTAAATGTTGATCTAATTTAAATATATAAAAAGGTATTATTTATTATATGTTTCTTTATTGACGCGGATTTTTTTTTTGTGCTTTAAAAAAGTAGTGTTATGAAATTTTACTGATACTGTATTATTGTGTCATTGTATATAACTTGGATTGTACGTTCTGGCAGGTTAATTGACCATTATAAAAATAGCGTACAGTAGCGATGTGCTTACACACTAATACATGAGCAAACCAAGATTTAAAAAACAGAAAACTTAGGTAAATGTGTAAGATATAATGTAAAGAATAATTTACAATTAATTCCGGTTGCCTTTCATTCAGAATAAAACATCATTGTTTTTTGTAAGTTTTGGATTGAAAGTTCATATTCAGTCATGCGTAGCGTAGCATGAATACACTGTTTAAATACTAACGGAGCGTATCATATAAAATATATAGTACATTCTGGGATTGCAGACGTCAGTTTACCCATTACCTTGGTTTTCTTGTATTTTGCTACTCAATTTAAACGCCGATTCTCTTTCATAAAACAGTTATTTGACTGTGCATTATAGATTCGAATAAATGCAATTCTCAACGATCAATTTTGCGTAGCTTTACTTATAAACTTCTTCAATGTTCCATCGTTGAACTGTTTGTGGGACGGAAAAGACCCATTACGATACTTTGTCTTTATTGAACTATTATCCCGTAGTTGTTGAAAATATTTTGATGAAAACAAATATAAAAACAAGTCTTAATGACATTATCAACAAAGGTTGTAGCTGATTTGAAACTTGAGTTACACCGGCTTTTATTTACTATTTATGTAAGTGAATTACGTAGTTTTTAAATATCCTGAAGCGAACAAAAGGGATCAACTATCAAAGTATGATGAGTATTTGCACTTTGCTTTAACTGTATGCATTCATTTTAATTCTAACACGACACGTGCCAAATTTCATATGAATACAGAAGTAAATCGTCTTCGGGTTATTCTGCAATAATTATGGGCGGAGCTTATACACTGAAAGCACGCGCTGTAACTAACCAAAACATGCCGATACATGTTCGACCAGCGTAAAAATCAATGTACAGTATCGTTTATTTATTCCAATTTATTGTAACATATACAATGTTGTTATCGTTGGAACTGCAACACAATTGCGTTAATAAAAAGTGTACAATGTAAACATGTAAGTGTACACAAGTTGTTTTTGTTCTTATTTAAGCAAACGGGAGAAATGACACGTTTTTTCCATCCAGTTTGGCTATAATTGAGGGCGGAGATCCGATCGACAGAACAGCCGAAAGTTATTTTTATGGGTGGAACTTCAAATAAAACAGTACACAAGAAAAATAAGATACATTGTACAAATCTTTAGTCAAAACCGTGTTAGAATCGAAATAATTCGTGTACGTTATAGTTTGTTGTCGAATAACCCACGGCCGGAAATTTTGATGCGTGGTTTCAAATCACTCGTGCTTCGCACTCGTGATTTAATCCTTACGCATCTAAACTCCGGCCGTGGGTTATAAGAGAACAAACTATAACGAACACGATTTTTTTACGTTCACCAGCTAGGTTCTGTAATTCGCATATTGAAGCCGGATAAATTAGCAATAAAATCATGCTCTGTACACTATTTCTGTTGATTTTAAAGTCACAGGTGTAACACTCTTGCGTTAATTAAAAGTGTACAATGTAAAAATGTAAGTTTACACAAGTTGTTGTTGTTCTTATTTAAGCAAACGGGAGAAATGATACGTTTTTTTCCCCATCCAGTTTGGCTGTTATTGAGGGCGGAGATCTGATAGACAGAACAGCCGAAATTAATTTTTATGGGCGGAACTTCAAATAAAATAGTACACACGAAAAATAAGATACATTGTATAAATCTTTAGTTATTCGTGTACGTTATAGTTTGTTTTCGAATAACCCACGGCCGGATGTTTAGATGCGTGGTTTCAAATAACTCGTGCTTCGCACTCGTGATTTAATCCCTACGCATCTAAACCTCCGGCTGTGGGTTATTCGAGAACAAACTATACCGAACACGAATTATTTCTTAAGTATACAGGTCGACGTTCACCAGGTTCTGTAATGCGCATTTTGCAGACGGATAAATTAGCAATGAAAACATGCTCTGTACACTATTTCTGTTGATTTCAAAGTCACAGGTGTTTAATTAAAAATATTGAACAAACCAATATGAAAAAGTCATTCCTGATATATTCAGGCTGGACAAAATGGAAGAAGAACATGATACAATCAACATGACGGTCGATTCTCTCCCGCGTATACCGGCATTGCCTCTGGAAATAGGAACAAAGAATAAGGTTTGTGTTTTGCGATGAATGCATTCAAACACGGTTTGCTACGATTTTACAAGACAGCCGGGTTTTTTTCTTTTCTATAAAAGAAATGCATAGCATTGTTAGTTTTCTGCATCAAATTATGGACGAAGCCGATTAGTTTAAACCATTTAGTTCAAAGAAATTATGCTCTTGCGTTTTGCGCGATAACGAATATGTGACAATATTTTAATTACTTTGTTGCATATGTGCATGTAGCCTAGTTAAACCTTACGTTCAATACACTATTAAAATTGATGATAAATAAATGTTCGCATTTTGTAAATGTGTGTTTAATTTACGAATTGAAAAAGGTATTTATGTTTTTATACATTAATACGGAGTCATAAATTATACATCTATATACTTTTACTTGGTTTGAATGGTGTGCATCGGTTACGATACGTCATTACTTTTAAAATATACTGATATGTTTTTCCAGGTACGGGTACCCATTTCGAATCACAATCGTGGGGTTACAAGAGTGTGTATCAATCTGGATCCATCGAGGCGGTCGAACAACAGACGGGATCAACATCTCTTCACAAACTTGATGGTAAAAAGCTTAAGTTTGTATTTCATTAATACAAACTACTTATACATCTCAATTATAAATCGTTTCAAATGCACTAATTGGTGCGTAAAGAACATTTGTATTTGATATTTATAGCGAAGGTTTGTCCCCTTACCTTTTAGAAATTTACTCGTTTTAATTTTTTAGGAAGATACTTTGGTGCTCTGATCAGTATTTGTGTTCAAAGATTGTGAAGACACTAAGATATTTATTAACAATCAATCAAATATATACCAGTTCGTGTAGGTTTTAATTATGGAACTCGTCATTTGTATTGACATCTATCTACTGATAGACACAAACACAAAATGTGCATTACATCCAAAACGTTTTGACAAGTGTAGCTTTTGCCAGTAAAACTCTTAATAGAACAAATATGTTATGTGATGTTAATGACGCAAAACATGTTGCAATGAATTTTTATTATAAACAATCAAAGGGCTATCTCTACAGATTAATTACATTTTAAAGTGTGTCATTACATTCCTTATCTGAATAGATTTTACGATTTCATTAGTGAACTAACATTCAACAACTAGCAATCAAAGTTAACTGTAAAAGGATTTCAATAAAAGACTTCTTTACCATGAATAGTCACATGATAGTCCACAAAAAGAGTCATTCGCAGTAACTTCTGACAGTCATACTGTAAGTTGAGTGTTGTAGAACATGTAAGTGATTCTCATAAAACGAAATGTTTTAAAGTACAGAACAGAAACACTTCAAATTGCTCAAACGTTTCGTGCTTGCAATTCATTACAAATTGAATTATTTACAATGATGCTTAGTTAAGTCATTAACAAACATGTATTTACGTGTATGGTTATGTCTGCAGTGTTATTTTGCTCCATGTAAATGTTTATTGTTTTCTTTTGAATCTGTTGAAAATAACTTTATAAGTTCATTTGTGATAATGCCCATGAAACCTTGTTAATACATACATTAGTATTCAGTGCGTTGTGTGTATATAAACCTCATCTGCATTAGTAACACATAAATGCGAATAAGAGTGTTTTCAATAATAACATCTGAATATTTTACTCAGTTTTATATCCAGTAGGGATAAAGATATACATTTTTTTATATCCAGTAGGGATAAAGATATACATTTTCATAGTATACCTATGAATATTGTAGACCTATTTTTATAACACTGATGATGATTTAATAGCACGAACACAATGCTGATTTAATAGTTGTATAACCAGATTCCAGAATACTTCCCAGCATTGTCTATCCGGATATCGGACGTACTGGATGCTATTGGGGCCGGAAAATGCACTGTTATGGAGCGTAGACGAACATTCTTTAGGAGAGAAGGCATGGAGACGATAGCAGGAAAACTCATGGGGTTCAATTGGGAATGCTTTCATTTCGGGAGTCAATCGGAAGGAACCACCACTCCCGGTCTCAATTCTGATATTGATTTGCTAACTAGTGCCTACGCTATGAACATCATGACTGACTGGATAGACTGGGAGACTGGGATGAATAACCTTCTGATGCTTCATGATGACATCACTCCACCACAACATTACTTGCTACAGAAAATCAACAAATACACACCGAAAGCGGTCACCAGTCTAGCCGATGACAGGTGTGTAAGGAAAGATTCTGGGCAAGTACTGTTCAGCTCAGAACGATGGAAACAGGAAGCAGAGCAGATATTATCAGAGGGTGGGGCGATAACCAAAAATGGACCTTCTGTGAGTCCGATTGCAAACTGGGATGTAGTAACGGCATTTCACGTCTGCAAACCTCTTACTGAAATACAACACTGGATAGACAGGTGCAGAGGTAGACACTGGCCGCCTGCCCATTTACTGGAGGCTGCACGGATAGCTCCGTCTTTCCTGGTTCCTGCCGGCCATCCGGACAGTGATTACAAGCGCGAAGAATGGCGACTGTCTCCAAATCTTATAGAACGAATGTTGATGTCAAGTTTTAATATGACACAAATCAAATGTTACATAGTTCTAAAATTAATTAAACAATCCTTATTTAATAAAATTGTTGGGAATTTCACCACAAGTTTCCATTGTAAAACTGTAATGTTCTACACCATAGAGAGAACACACCCTTCTCTGTGGAAGGACCATAACCTTATGTTACTTCTTTTACTATGCTTACAAGTATTAAGGAAGTGGCTTCGATTTGGAAGCTTCCCTCATTATATCGTCGAAGGAGTGAATTTGTTCGATGGGAAAGTGTCTTTAGCGCAACAGAGACGACTTTTACATTATGTGGACTACTTGATCAAGAGCGACTTACAAGATATATTTTATATTGATATAGATGAATTAGGATATCGGTTACAATCGTGTGGTATACGGCAAATCAGAAAAGCTGGAGAGGGAGGACTGGGACCTGTATGCTTACGTTACAGTATCAGTTTATTTCTGAAGTGTATGAGCATGCAATGGTTTCTTATACACTTAAGAGAAATAACATATAAGATACACATTTCGAATACAACCTTTCAGCAAGATATAACATATAAATTACGCACTGTTTTTGAATACTCCAAGAATGCCAAATTGACAACTGTTGCTTTAGAATTTATTTATCACCTGTACACATTACACAATTCAATACAATCATCTAAGTGTTTACGACTACGAAACCCTGCTTTCAGCGAAATTATAAGGCGTTTCCAATATTCTTTAAACACGGATGTAGCTTCGAGTCGTTTAAAGTTGGCTTCTACTTTATACTGTTTTGGACATCTTCATGCGACAGTTATAGTGCTGGAAGACGTTGCGAAGAGATATCATCGCAATGTCAAGGCTGTGTGTGGATGTAGAAAATATGACCGTGATCTCAAGGTGTTTGCTAACATGATAGCAGATAACTGCGACAACGTACTCAGTGAACCGCCATTCGCATTTTGTGTCAGATTTGTTCGACAAGAAATGAACTGGGCTCCATACATATTGCTTTTTGAAATGAATCGCGGTATAACTGAAGAGGAAGTTGTACAGAGAGACTACATTGATAAACGCTGGATGGACAGCGCTGAGGTGGATGCTCGTCCTTTACTCTACTATCTACAGTATCTCACGTATGGAGGACTTGGCGAACGCGACAAACAGCTACATGCACTAAGAATACTCAAGTCGTATATATGTGATCCAAGAAATAAGATCAACATGTATCACGTTGAGACAGCGCTCAATTTGCTTGGGCACTGCTATGAAATGGATGGGGACTATGAAGTGGCGTTACATTACTACGAGGAGTCGTTGAGTTCCTACGATACGAACAATGCTGCTAACTGGCACGTGCAACGTGTGCAGCGCCTAATAAGTAATTTAAAATGAAACTTAAAAATGTTAAATGTGTTCACGATGAACTATGGAAGCATTTCCTAATATACACTCGGCGTTATCAGTTAGTTAATTCTCTTAGGTTTACATTTTAAGTGTATGTAATATGAAGCAGCACATTTACCAAGCACATACTAAGTGCGTTTTCATTTTAAAATTTTAACATCGCACACGTTTTTCTGTTTTGCTTGCATTATAATTGGAATTTATATCAGTTTACTAACAGAGGAAAACTGTAATATTTGAAATATTCTTAATAATTATAAATACAATAACAATAAGTTGAATACAAACGTTTTCTTTAACCGCAACCGGACACCTTAAGGAGCGAAATCTAACGTTCTAACACTAAACCACATATACTTTCAACATAAAAACTCAATGTAACGCATCCAAATTATCGATTTAAAACATTTCAACCGCTTTATAAGTTTAACAATATCGATCGATGGTTATCGACAAACGAACACATACCTGTGACATTAACCTGTGACATTTATATAACTTTTAAGTGCTATTTTGATTGTTTGAATAAACGGTCCACATTTGTTTTTTTAATAAATGACATTTTGTATTGTCATTTTGCCAATAAGTGAACAAGTCCCTTTAAACAAGTAGTGCTAAAGCGCTCGTGAGTTCTCTCCTACGCATCAGAACTCCAAATCGTTGACCGATAAACAAAGATACATCGAATATGATTTCTGAACTGTCATCAGTGATTATGTAATGTGGTAGCATATCAGTCGATTAATCAACGGTGATGAAATTTCGAGTGTAAAAGATGTTAATATATTTCAATGAGTAAGATCTCTTATTTCAGTACTTACACAATGTGATAAATTGAAGCAGGGTAAATTTTCGGAATACGAGACGATAATGTATCCTATTTTCAAATATAGCCAATGTTTAATTAATTTGATATGTTAATGCGAACACAACATATAAAATAAATTCGATGTTAAAGTGATACGACTAATGTTGCTAGACCGTGAATTATTTGTTGACTTCTACACGTATCTCTGTACTTGATGAATAACAGTCATTATCAATGTTCAAGTGATTCAACTTATCTAACTAATCAGTGAATTATTTGTTAACTTATATTATAGTTTAATAATTCTTAAAACCCATGTATTACTCTTGTATTATTTTGTATTTTTATATGGCATAAAAGGAAATGTACATGTATGCTAAAGAGCTAATAATAAACGTTGTTGTTGTTGTTTTTGCTTATGCTGTAGATACATTTAAATGATTAAAGGGACATTTGTGTAGACAGTTCTGGATTGTGACAAAATTATAACAATAAACGGACTTATATAATATTTTATGACATGTTCAAATTTATAGATAATTAAGTATTGAAAGCACCTGTCTTCAATATAGGTATAATGAAAGTCCAAAAACATGATCAGGAGATTATTTGAGCCTCGTTCTGGACAATGTGAGCTTCAGGCATGTTCATGTTTACATAAAGTGTTGTCCGAGATGAGCCCGTGTAGTCCGCACAGGCTAATCATTGAGAACAATTTCCGCCTAAACTCGATTTTTGTTGGGAAGACACTCCCCTAAAACAAAAAATGCAATAACATCGGAAAATGTCGTTCCTGATTAGGCTGTGCGGACTGCGCAGGCTAATCTGGGATAAAACTCTACGCACATGCATTAAGCCCAGGTTTTGCAGAACGAGGCTCATTAAGTCTTTTAGATAAGGCAATTGACTACTTCTTCGAAATGGTCCTGATTAAAAAAAAACACACTAATATATGGGTATAAACAACGCCGACAAATTTGAAATACTTTCAAAATCACATCCCAAATAAACCGTTATATTATTTAAATGAGACCATTCATTGAATGATAAAGTGGGTAAGCGTTGTTTGTACACACATACTAGATGGGTTTATGCAAAGTTGTTAAGGTTCGCATTCGACCAATTGCCTTTACAATATAAAACGTCGGAACCCATGTTCACTTAAATCCGATATGATCCTTATGAAGTGGTAACGGAACATATACTGCTGGTGTAAGCGATTGCAATATCTTCTCCAAACTCGAGAGGTTTGATTCACTCTGCGATAGTAAGAGTTTTCAAAATCTTCTCCAAACATGAGAGGTTTGATTCACTTTTCGGGTGTAAGCGTTTGCAAGATCTTCCATAATCACGAGAGGTTTGATCCACTCTGCGGGTGCAAGCGTTCTCAAGATCTTCTCCAAACACGAGAGGTTTGATCCACTCTGCGGGTGTGAGCGTTCTCAAGATCTTCTACAAACACGATAGGTTTCATCCACTCTGCGGGTATAAGCGTTATCAAGATCTTTTCCAAACACGAGATGTTTGATCAACTCTGCCCGTGTTAGCGTTCTCAAGATCTTCTACAAACACGAAAGGTTTGATCCACTCCGCGGGTATAAGTGTTCTCAAGATATTCTACAAACACAAGAGGTTTCATCCACTCTGCGGGTATAAGCGTTCTCAAGATCTTCTACAAACACGAGATGTTTGATCCACCCTTGCGGATATAAGCGTTCTCAAGATCTTTTCCAAACACGAGAAGTTTGATCAACTCTGCGGGTATAAGCGTTCTCAAGATCTTCTACAAATTCGAGAGGTTTGATCGTCTCTGCAGGTGTTAGCGCGTTTTCAAGATCTTCTCCAAACACGAGAGGTTTGATCCACTCTGCGGGTGTGAGCGTTCTTAAAATCTTCTACAAACACGAGAGGTTTGATCCACTCTGCGGGTATAAGCGTTCTCAAGATCTTTTCCAAAGACGAGAGGTTTGATCAACTCTGCGGGTGTAAGCGTTCTCAAGATCTTCTACAAACACGAGAGGTTTGATCCACTCTGCTGGTATAACCGTGTTAAGGATCTTCTACAAACAAATTAATGACTTGTTTAAACCGTTTTACAGAATGCATCAACGGGACCATATGGTTCAAATGTAGTCAAGCACACATAAATAAATGCTTTTATTGAATAATAACATAAGATCAGCTTGTAACAATAGTCCCATCACCGCAGGGCTTAAGCTTTGAATTTAATGGCAATAAGACCGTATGATTTCTTTTCTCAAGTATTTAGATATTGAGCAAGTAGGGCACTGTGTTCCAACATTAACATAAAGTGCTATAGTACTTCAATAGTTTTATAACATTTACATTAAGGACTGTAGTTGAGATTAAACCCTCAATCGCAAACCGGCAAACGCTCGAGTTCTATCACTTATTTATAACTCATAACATGAAGTGCTAGAATTGCGACACCTTAACAGTTTCGCGTGATGGAATGAGTGATAAAAAAGTGGGTTCGAAAATTTTGGGTACGAGCAAAATTGTGGTACGAGAATGTTGGTTACGAAAGTTTTGGGTTTGAAAAAATTATGCAAAAAAAAAATGGGATACGAACAGAAATCTGGGTACGAAACAAACTATGCATAAACAAATTTGGGTACGAATAAAAATGTGGTACGAAAATGTTTGTTACGAAAAAATGTGGGTACGAAAGTTTTGGGTAAGAACAAATAATGCAATACAAAAATTGGGATACAGTTTGGAAAAAGGTCGGAGTCTTGACCACCAAACAGGCTTGGATTTTAATTAGATCGGAATAGTTCGGGATGTTGACAACCTAACTGGCTTGGATTTTAATTATGCCGAAATAGCTCGGGTTCTTGACCCCCAAACTGGCTTTGACTTTAATTATGCTGAAAGAGCTGGGGGTCTTGACCACCAAACTAGATTGTNACGGGGTATTCCATACAGTCAGGCAAAGCGCTATAGACGTATTATTTCTGATGATAATGCATTCAATCAGTCCTTATCTAGTTTATTTAAATATTTTAAAAGTAGAAATTATCCAATAAATGTTATTGAAAATGGATTTTCTCAAGTGAAAAATATGACACAGGAAAGTGCATTATGTGTTACTCAGAGAAATACTGATTCAATAATACCATTTACTGTATGTTTTAACACATCACTTCCTAATATTGCTAAAATTTTACACAAATACTGGGATTTGTTAAGATTATCAGACAAGGAAAGTGTTAAGTTTTTACATTCATTTAAACCTATTTTGGCCTATAAAAGACCTAAGAATATATGTAACAGTCTTGTAAGAAGTTCAGTGTCTTATAACAGTACTGATATACATTTATCGGGTCAATGTAACCGACGAAGATGTACACATTGCAATAATATTAACATATGTTCAAATTTCAATAGTAGTGTTACTGGTTTATCGTATGATTTACGCTATGATGTTGATTGCACTTCGCGCAATGTTATATATCTTATTACATGTAAAAATTGTTGTAAACAATACGTCGGACAAACTAATCAGAATGTTTCCCGCAGAATGAATAGCCATAGATTTGATATCAGAAATTGTTCAATAAATCATATTTCACATGTTGCTACACATTTTGGATCCACCGACAATGATTGCACTTTATCAGATTTTTCTTTTGTACCTATTGATGTTGTTCAAAACAATCTAGACCGTTTATGCAAAGAACATATTGGATACATAAATTAAAAACTATGATTCCTAACGGTCTAAATAATAAACTGCCTTATGACATATAGAACATAAACATAATTTACATATACATTTGATGTTTGTCTATAACTATGTTTGTTTTTTTGTTGTTTTTTTACTCGGATTGTGTTAACATTCGTCTTTAAAGGTGTGCCAGTAAATAAGCCACTAAAGGAATTTATTTCGGGGCAGGGTTTCTAAATCCCAAAGTACATATCATAGAAATTAAATTTATTAGAACGTAGGCTTTATTACATAATATGCCGGTTGCAATAAATAATCAGAATATAAGCCAGACATGCTACTAATATTTACTAATGAGATGTCCCCAGCCTATTCCACCCGTTTTTGTTAATACGCTAAATACATCAATACATTGCCACCGTTTGACAAATACTGAATCATGCCATTGATGTACATGCAATGAAGTAACATCTAAATTAACATCCATGTATTCACAACATGATGTTAAGTAAGTCATTTCTTCACAAGGAACAATCAATACTTTAATTACCTGTCACAATTTAGTTTTTAATAAATTGCATCAAATGGATAAAGTTGAGACAATTTTATTGTGCAATTATACACTATCATGTTGGAGACCTTACTCATTTGTAACCAACAATTGGGATGAGCATTACTAAGAACGGCTCACTTCATCATATTTAATTTACTGTGGGAAAGGGCTAATAGATTGGGGTAATATATCAAGATTCTGATTTGCACTCTTAGAGTAGCTTTTTTTAGGAAGGTCGGTATATACTTGGCACGTTATGGGATGTACAGTTCAATAGGCAAACACATAAAAACGTAGAGGGTTAGTATAATATGTGTATCATGGTTAAGCAAAAATTATGACCAACAGACATTTTGACATAAAGGTTTTAGTATTGTTAGGGTAGAACATGATTTTAAAATTTATTGCAAAACGATATCATAAAACTTTCAGTAATAGGTTTTCGTTGTTTAATGCTATCCACAAATACATGCATCTGTATTATTGAACCTTCATATTCGTATACACGGTCGGTATAGACATGCGTGTGCCGTTTTAATTGATAAGTTAACAAGGACATACAAATGCTATAATTTTAACGATGATTAACTTCATAGCAAGTACACAAAATCTTCGAACACTATTGAACATGTTTTATATTTCAAGTTATATCATACTGTCATGGTTTGATTGATTTTCTGTTTTGTCTTAGATGACCGTAAGTACAAACAATGACGTTCGTTAACAATACTACGTATACACACTCGGTTCATATTAAAAATATATGTGTGCATATCTAAATATTGCGATACAACCGTAACAAATATCGTATAATCTTTGTCCATGTAACCAACACAATATTCCATAAGCTAACGTATACAACAACAACATGGTTAAGATATGTTTATGCGGCTACTCCATTTCAAATGTCAAATGTATTCAATTTACATCCCATTGATCTTGTTTAGATTGTCAAAACGCTACACATAAAAAGCATCAATTCTAAGTGAATAACATCACGAAATGACTCTATATAGACAGCGAAGACCGATATGCACTTACTTTTAAATCGATTGTGAAGATAAATTTGTTCGGTGTGTTTGTTGTTTATGATTACATCCACAGTATGTACGGCTTTGTATTGTATTCAAGACCAAACATCTTATACGAATTTAAGAACTTGCATTGATCACAAACAGATAATGCACATTTGTTATTATATTTGTAAGCATTAGAACATACATGTAATACAATATACGAATTTATCACAGTAAAAAATTGAGCCAAAGTATTTTTCTATTCCATTTGAATAGTTTACTTAAGTGGATATGCTATTTTGTGTGGAAAAGAAACATCAACAGTCCTGGCATTGCAAGACCACACGTCTCATACGAATCCAAGAACTTGCATTCATCACAAAAGGATATTGGATATTTGTGAGTGTTATATCAAAGTATGTGTAACCGAATTGTGAAATGTATTGACCCTGAGGGTGCTCGCCCAAAGTGATTGCATGAAACGTTGTCTCTTCAAAGCGATTCCATAATCCATGGCCGTAAATGTTGTGGAAGTTTCCTTACCACGAACAAATGACATAAACAATCAGGTAAACTATTCAAATGGAAATACAATGAATTCTTTGGCGCAACTGATTGCGGTGATCAACTCGCATAGTGTAATACATGTATGCTCTATTGCTTACTTATAAAAACTGAATGCTAAACTTGATGGGTATATTGCCAGCCTATGCCAGAAATTTACCTTTATATATCATTCACTTGATTGTTTGTACTACTTAAACCGGATGAACGATGTAAACGCATGTTTGTATTAAGTTAATATAACGACAAAAAGCATGTGTCTCATATTGAAGTGGAAATTGTAACATAGCAAGTCCGCTGATATCAAAAGCAATCCTTGTTTAAAATCAACACTAGGAAACCGGTATTTGTAACGACATAAATGTATTCATACTTCTGAAAACTATCGCAGTAAAACCGAAAAATCTTATGAGTCTGCTTTTTTCTCAAGGCCGTACTAGCACACATTAGTATAATAAAGATTTATCTGAGAAGAATTGCAGACGGGTTTTCATATGGTTTAAAGTATGCCTCATTAAAAGAAGAATGTTGAGAATTAAAATAGAGTTATCCCAGCAGTAGATTAGGCTTAATTTTGAAGTTCAGAATGGAAACAGCATACGTGAAAGTTATATATTGACTGATTCAAGGACCAAACATGTCCATATACCCATATTCCGCAGGGAGGATAATTTGTTCTCTTAAGTTATATAGAGCAACTTGAATTGAATTGCAATGGTTTCTTCAACACGGTATCGTTGCTTCTTTTATCTTCAAAACCTCCCAAATGATAATTTATAAAATGGTTATCTGCTTTCTAGTTGTCAATTCAGGAAATTATTCAATAATACGAATGTAATTAATCATGCTGCATGCAGAATGACAGTTACCAGGCTCCGCTCCATTGTAGTATTCCTTAGAATTCAGAGCATTTATTCGTTACTCTATCTTTGTATATTAATGATTTGACACGTATAACTATTGCTGCAATTTTGTGGTTTCCGTGTACTCATTAAATGCGCATTAGAAAAAAGAAAAACAACCGGTAAGTGTGAAGTATTAGTTTACAATACACAAATGGATTATTATAGGCATTTATATCCCAATGATTGCTATGATTGAAATGTGTTAGCGTATTAAACTACATTAAGTGTCGAATATATCAGTGGAATATTCATTTTTAATGTTAACTATTTATCACATGCTATACCCTGTGTTCAATGTAATACAGGCATAACGTATTGTTTTATATTACACATGTGTAATACAACATTTTAAAGCGTTTTCATTGGCTTCAGAATCAATAACTAACCAATCGCATGGATTTATTTTGGTGAAAAGACGTCGTCAACATGAAATGACGTCACGATAGTAAACAACTTTTATATCTATCAGCATTTGTTTGGTCAACTAAGATGTTTTTATTAAGTTAAAAAGCATGTGATAAAAAAGATCTGACACTAGTTGTCATATCATACCATATTTTATTTAACTCGTCCAGGAAATTCGTAAGTTATCTCACAAAAGGCTCGCTTACTAACAAAATTCCTGAACTCGTTTAATAAAATATGGTATTATATGAAAATTCATGTCAGATCCTATATATATGTTCAGTTTTCCCAAAATCGAAACAGTGAGAGTCGCTTAATTTTATTTTGTTAACCTTACGCATGCTGTTATACGCAATTGCTATACTATTTGTTTATGAAAAAATATATGATTGGTATTTATGTTATGTAAAATATGACCGCACATCAAGATATTAGAGCAGTTTTTATCAGTGATCATATGTCCGTAATAATTCAGGTTAAATACAACCCACATGTTTGACAAACTTACATGCTAGCATACATCGTGTGCGCGTTACGCCAAATATAGACAAATTTCAAGAATTATATTACTTAAATATGTCAAGAATATCACATCGGACCATTGACCACAAATTGAAATACATTAACTTTGCCGACCGATGTATTAGCTTAACAAACGAAACGGTCAGACTGTTAGACCAGTCTCCATATATGGCTCAACATGTTTTGAAAGGTGCTAATTCATCAACTGTGCTGAAACTATCTCCGTTTACATGATGCGCACATTGAGATCTATATATTAACATTCATTTTGTTGTAATTAGCAAAAACGTATTGTTTACATTACGATCAATATATAGTAACCGATTTGCCTAGGCTATTTCAAAGAATGATTTAGTTTGTGGTATTTATATAGTATTTAGACAAAAACAAAGGGTATACACAGTAAAACAAATACATTCGCTGGTACTAACAACCGGGACTCGTGCTGTGCCAAAAATGAACAAACCAGTTACCTAAGCATATGATATTGACACAAGATAAATGTACTTGTTGTTGGTGGTTGTTTATTCAAACCGCGTTCTCGGGGAAAACTGGGCTTAATGAATGTTCGTTAAGTGTCGTCTCAGATAAGCCTGTGCTGTCCGCACTTTCCGCCCTCATGGTTTGTTTTTAATTTAAGGACGTATCTTGTTAATAAAAATCCAGTTCAGGCGGTAAGAGTCGTTTAATATGTTTCCCATGTTGTAACATAATACGTAATGTAAACTGCATAGTTTTATACATTGACATATATGAACTATATTGTGCATTATACTATACGTACATATAATGGTGAATGTATGTTTAATACACGATGGTAGCATAACGATATGACAGCAACAAAATGACTAAAATCACTAACAGTTCAACTTATACCATGCACTCAGAAAAAAGTACATAAGCATTTGTAGGAGAGCTTTTAATACCTCACTCAAGGAAAGTTTATGACTTTGTAAGACTGTTGAAACCATTGTCTCATAATGGATATTGGCTATTGGTAAGAGGATTCAAAGCAATTAATGTATATTATACTTCAGCATATGCGTCAGCACTATTCGATGACAAAATCCAAAAAGATTAGGTTCAGAATCTTTCAATTGACTATGCGTTGAACACATACAGACTATCAAAGAAGTTTGCGTCCTTTTCGTTTTGACTGTCTTGCTATATATCGACTTTGAATAGATCAAATGAGCAAAACAACTAAATGATGCTTATAAATTTTTACAGCAACTTATTACCAATTCTTTTGGCACACCATATCGTCAGTATATCTTCTCCAGACGTTTTACTACGCTTCCACTATTTTCTGCACTCAACCTATTTTGATCGATTTAAGACAAAAACTAATGAGACACTCGGTGAAATCAACAAATGACATCTCTACTCACACCAATGCATATACATTTATTGGATTTCCTTAAATGGATCACTTAGAACAGCCACGAAATAAGTTATTTCTTAACAAACATGTATCATAATACAATTTCACTTAATTGAATTGCGTAGAAAGAAAACGAGCAAGAGAGGCTAGCGGGATGTATCTGAGTAATTGTCAAGAGGAACAATTAATTGCAAAACACAATTGACATTAGACATGTTTCCACAATAGCGGTTTTATTAAATATGACGTTGGGTATTTAATAAATGAGATATTATTTGAAATTGTTTGAAAACGAACAAACTACCGACGACACATTGACATTAAGCTTTCTTGTATGATGGGGGCACTTTTTCTGTGTTAATACTAATCCATTGATATAACATTAATGGTATTGTTCGCAGAGTAGTTAGTATATAATTAATACTTCATCCAATCATGTGATAAGCGTTATTTGCAATGTGCATTTAAAACAAACGAAGACCACACATATGTACATCATACAAAATGTAAACGCATTACCACGTATGAAATATAAATATATTAACATTTGACAGCGGAATCCCAACTCTTAGCCGCTCGATGTGATCAAACACACACATAATAATCAGAATTAGTTCACAAAATTTTCACGTTGATGATTTTTTTTAAATGTTTAAAAACGCATTTCTTGCCAAACCCAAATTTTCTGAACCTATGAATGCTTGCAAGTAACGATCATAAAGCTTGTTGCATATCATTTGTATATACAAATTTGTATTTACACTTTATTTGTGTTTGGTAAAACAATTGAACATTGAGCTGCAGATGCACAATTGTATAGTTAATAAATGTTCGTCATTGGCTGTGGGTTAATACAATCGATTTAAATATACGTTAATTCATGTTAACAACCCCCTCCCAGAATGCAGTTCAATTGGTAGCAAACATTCATTGGACTTATTTTAATGTATACCAATCGCTCAGCTGAGATCGAACTGCATCAATAGAAGCTTCTTAAGACTCAAAATGACTTGAACAGTCCATAAGTTAAAGATTCCTATAGCACGACAACCTCCGTGACACAATAATGGTTGCCACTGACGTTATATGTTCACGGACAAGATTGAAATTCGCCACGTGGATAAAATTCGCTTGTCGGAATGGGTTGACAATTAAATGTGTATTCGCCCAATGAGTAATTGTCATGTATCACAACGGGAACGCCATCTTGTTTTTACTTTTCTGAAAAGGTATGTACCTACGAAATAAGACGTAAGCATACTTCAACCAGTTGTGATTGTGGAGTAAATTGAGCGAATTCAATAAAAAATGTGATTGCTGGTTAATTAAGTATGCCAACCGTATTGAGTTGCCGCTTTTGCAATATGTATGTCGATTGAATTTCACGATGTACAGTGGGTTAGGGATTTTGTTCCGCAAATTAGGGGTTGCTTAGAGATGGATATTATTGGTAAATTAATCTCTAACAATCCGGTTTTTTTAGGGGTTAATCTCTAACAATCCCGTCTAAGGGTTTTTAGGCATTTTTTGGGTTGAAAACGGATTATTTGGGATTGTTAGGGATGCTAGCACTCTGTGCATGCGATCGGGTTAAAAGGCGGAGTTTAAAATGTGAGCATTTGCTAGTACTGCGCATGCGTAGGGCTGAAAAGGCGGAGTTACAGCTCGCGATAATAACTCCGCCTTTTCAGTCCTACGCGTGCGCATTACTTTAATGTATTAAAGCAAAGATCTATAAATTAACAAAGATTGGAAACATCGGACCAATAGAAAATAGCGGGTGTTAGCGCAACGAAAACGAGATCAATATTGCGTAACATCAATTGAGCAGCCGCTAGTCTCACTTTGTTATCTGACGTTATACGTCGATACTGCAGCGTGCCTGCCCGCTTGATTCTTATACACAACATTTCATTACTTCGAACAATAGACAATCCCAAAATCGATAAAATAATCGACAAAATAAAGGTTAACAAATAACAATCAGTGTTCCTTATAGCAATTGCCGAAATTTACAACGCCATATTTTGTATGGTAACATAGATGTTTGTAGATACAAGATGTTCTTTTTTTAATTTTATTTTTGTTGTATAATTAATTATATTTTATGATATCTATTCATACGACACATGAATACTTACATGGTACCATTTTAGTGTTCGGGTGTCGTATGACTAGATATATTTGCGGGAAATTAAAATGGAATTATTTGTGTCACAAAAAAATAAAAACGAGCATTTTGTATCTACAAAAATCTATGTTACCAGACCACATCGGGCGTTGAAATTTCGGCAATTGCTATAAGGAACGCTGATTTTTAATTATTTAACTTTATTTTGCGAAATAGTGTACGAAATTTTCGTAGATTTTGAGTAGTAATGGGTCTTTAACGTGAACAGTCTCGGAGATATGCATTACCGATGCAGATTTTCTTATTGAAAAGTACATATCCGCCATTGCCTAAAACTTTACTATTTCTAAATTAACATTTCATGTTGGAATATTTAGAGGTACCGTAATAACTCTATGTTTTCGAACACTCTAAATTTTCGGACACCCCCTTTTTTAGCCAAAATAATTATTTTGTGTGACTCTTTATTTTCGGACATACGGGTTTTCGTCCATAATTGACGACTCTAAATTTTCTGACAGTATATTTTACATCGCTATTTTACCATTTTTCGGCCCTGTTTTCGTTATCTGATGACCCTACGATCATGGGGTTTTACAACGGGATTAAGGTCATAAAACCGATGCATACCTGAGGGCAAAGGAACATTTGCATTATTGGGTAAATAAACTTGTAAACCGGTAATACACAATGGTTTCGCCCGGAAGCATTGGAAATGATATCGTAAATGTTAAACACCATAATGGAACAACGGGATAACGTCAATTAGGGCCAATTATGATAATCTTTAACAACTTTCTTTTGAAAATTAGCGTTATGCCAATTACCGGGAGTAAAGCCAATTAACAGTTCAATTATCTACTGTACTACTTATCAGAAAGATAACTGTGACAAATACTAAATGCTCCAAAGCGTGATGCACCCTATTACAAGTTTTACGAACAATTGAAAATATAAGACAACGACTAATGAACAAACAAAGAATTCATAGTTTGCAAATTTTTACTTTATTGCATTAATGACAGGTTTATACTAGAGAGCATCGGTACATCACATGCTCATCTTTGACATCGTTGGTCAAAATTCAGCCTTGAAGTAACTTTCTGTAAAATAAATTAAGCATTTTAAATTATTTCAAATGCGATGCAAACATATATAAATGTTATTTATACTATACGGCGTGGTATTGTACAAGCACGTGCTATTGCCGGTAGTCGTTGATACAATGGACGCTATTTCAGACACGTCATTTTTTCGACTCTCAATTTTCGGAGACCGGTATTTTGTGAATATTTTTCGTATCTAAGTTTTCAATTAATTATATTTAAGTGTCCGAAAACATAGAGTAATTACGGTAATATAAAAACTATGGCCGAAAATAAACTAATTTATATTAGACTGTTTTGGCGATGTTCTCTATATTTCCTAAACTGATATATTTCTTTATTAAATTTTCCAAATAAAGTGTAAATTTGAGATTAAACTATAAAACAGCAAACAAAATATTGATTTTGCTTTCGTTTTTTTTTCGGATAAATAATATTAGCAAGACAATAAACATTTTGAATACACATCTCTTCAAGGGAGACCACGTCCCCAATGTGGATTAATTATGTTAACTGTTATGTCTGTGACACCACATGTCTGCGCATGTGTTGATAAGATTTACACGATAAGATGAATGAAATCTCGTCGCCGGGCGTGAACACCCAATAACGCTTATCTTTGTTTATTGATAGATCTTTGATCTTCATCACACCTTTTTACTGTCAACAATTGGTGTTAACAAACTGTTCAAAATTGTAACTTATGAAAATTTAAATGCAAATGGTGAGCAATTAATTACTTATGGCGAGTAAATTGTGAAAACAATAACCGTTAACAATTTTAAACGGTAGCAATTTAATTTCAGTACATGTTTATTTCATCATGTCCCTTTATAGAACTGATTTACACCGTTTTTTCTACAGCAACGTGATACTATTTGCTGCCTTTGTAGACAGCTACAGCGTACATCATTCAATATACATGTTCGCCATGTTAAACCCGTGTTTTAATAAGAGCGCGAAATTGTTGCTGTCGTCTGTCAATTTCCTCGCATGGAAAGCGTGCGTGTTGCAAAAGACCATGTGCTGTAACTAAATAAAGACGCGCAAATCAGTACATGTAGTATTTTAAAAAAAAAAAAAATACACCGGAATATATGCAAACAATGGGAAAGTATTGATCTATTGAAACTTTAGACAAAAAAAATACGTCCGATTACGACTCATGCATTGCAGTAGATGTATTTTTAAAGAGCCAGACTTCGTTGTTTGGCAAGTACGTTGGAAAATTACCAGATACGGTCAATACACGAAAATTAATTACAAATGAAATGAAAATAAATGAAATTTAATTTTAGGCGAAAACTATTCAATTTTTACTTTAATGTGGTTCGCTTGATAATTTAATACAATGCTCGTTGATACCAATGCATTTATGATAATAATTATGTTGTACATTCTTTGTTAGTCTCACACACAAAGAGACAGGTACAGGTTTCTCTACTGAATATCTGCTGAACTACTTCATTTAAATTGAGTTTCAATTTAAATGAAGTAGTTCAGAAGATATTCAGTAGAGAAACTTTGAAAAATTTCAGGCCGTGGTACACTTTTGTATTGAACAGTTCACATCTGCCTTTGCCATAAACTGTAATTTTAATTATGTTTCTCAATCAAGTATTAATTTGAAATTAATATAAAAAACTAAAGGTTAGAAACAAATTGATTAATTGGTATTTAACTGTTCCGGCAATGTTCTCTATATTCCTAAACTGATCTATTTCTTTATTAAATTTTCTAAATAAGTGTAATTTTTGGATTGAACTGTAAACAGAAAACACATATATTTATTCTGCTTTCACTTATAACGGATAAATACTATTAGCAAGACAATACACATTTTGAATACAAATCTGCGATAGAGGCGCAAATGCATTCTCTTCAAGGTGGATGTCCCCATTTTGGATAAAGAGCGTTTACTGGTATGCTAATGACACCACATGCCGGCACATGTGTAGATAAGATTATCATGATAAGATGCGCCATTCATCTTTATCACTTGACTGAATTATGGGTTGCCGCAATGACACGAATCTTTGTTACAGCACGGCAAATATCACTAATAATCCCACTTGTACCGTGTTAAAAACACGCACAGTTTCGTTTTCGAATCCTGGGTGTTAATGCAAAAAAATCTGTGTTGGGTTCACAAATGACGTGTCTTTTCGGCTATTAAACACTATGCTGTATGCAGCATAATAATATAAATTGTATTATGCATGACACCGACGAAATTAAATCCTCATCTAAAAATGTTTTTTTACGCCCCGCCTACTCGTTTACGTCACTGATTAACTCCGCCTTTTCATCCCAATTCACCGCTGACATCGACTGCGCATGCGTAGAGATTAATTAACCCTTGAAGGGGTTAATTCACCGCTTGCGCTGAATTGCGGTGAATTCACCTCTTATAGGGTGAATTCACCCGTTGCGATGAATTCATCTCTGAAAGGGATTAATTAATCGCAATTCATCTCTAACAACCGCTGGAAAAGGTTAAATACAGATGAATTCGTATGAAACGGGGTTAAAACGGATTAATCTCTAAAAATCGGCTTAATGAGGGTTATTTTTTAGGGATTCTTAAGAGATTAACCCCAGAACAAACCCCCTAACCCCACTGTATAATGGTTTTCACAACTCTACAGTTGTTGCTGTTAATTCAATGTAACAACCATGCTGACATGTTAGTGTGTGTACGGGTTTTTGATAAATAACGCACATTACTCAATTAAAGTCAATAACAATAACACAAGTAACTGAAAATTCGTATTATTACTGGTCGTAGGTTATTTGCGAATTAAGAAATGCAATAATTGAACTATACTTTGCACATAAGATTCAATATACTTCATATAATTGCAATACGTTCAATATATGTGTTAAATCACGTTGTATAAGTTGTGTAGTACATGTCTTATATCGCTTCAGATAAATAATGTTATTGAAATATATACATAGTTTGTAAAAAAACAACGTCCAAACGAGATAAGTTGTCTATATGCTTTGTCGTATTTATTTAAACCCAAACAGGTTGTTTGGCCAGATAATGTTAAAAAAGCTATCAACTGTTTAAGCATTACCGTAATTGAGATTATTTTAACAGCTAACCCATAACGTTACATTGACCGTTTAAATGCGGCGACCCAAGCTGTATGCATGTGATATTTTAATACGTATGTATAGACACTGTTTTGGATTAACAGTACGCAACTGTAGTCCACATATATGCATTTATGGTGCATACATTAATCTACGTTGCAGACACTTCGCATGTAACGGCATCTGCAGTTATCGAACACACAAAGCTGACAATGACATTATAACATTTGTGTCCGAGTTCTAGTTTTTTTTTCATTATTTAAACGACATCATTCCCTTATTTTGTATTCAC
This sequence comes from Dreissena rostriformis, assembly GCA_007657795.1. NCBI lineage: Eukaryota > Metazoa > Mollusca > Bivalvia > Myida > Dreissenidae > Dreissena > Dreissena rostriformis. The sequence continues at coordinate 1,547 of VMBQ01010697.1, read as the reverse complement.
TTCTTTATGAACATGATTTAGAATTAAACGTTCAACGTAAAATACGTATGAAAATTAAACTGTATGGTGCGTTAAGCGAATGCTTTTTACCGTTGTACTATATCGAAATTAGCCCTGTAAAGTATCATGTTGTATTTAATTAAAGCAATTTATCTTGCCTTTAGCAAGAGAGACGCATTTATTGGATTTTCTTTAACGAACCACTTGGAGTACCAACTATGTAAGCAATGCCTTGGAAAACTAGAGTAATTAAATGAACTGTATTCGCAATTTAATTAGCTTTCATTGAATAACGTATGACTTTACAAAACTGATTTGAGTTTAAATTTTTTTTGACAAATTCTGCACATAAAATATTTCCCAAAATAAACATTTGGCATTTGATGTGATTTTGCAATGCATTGTTTCTTGTTGGGCCAAGTATAAATACATTATATATAATAGCCGGACATTTTTACCATTTGTTCCAAATACAAACTGCGTAATACAATTATATAGTAATCATATGCTTTAACTTAATCTATTTCATAAAAATACACTTCCAATTTAAACTTATTATACACGATAATTCAAAGACAATTGGCCAACTCGACTAACAACGTAATATTGACAAATTTTAAAGCGTAATTACTTAAAGTCATGATCATGTTTGATCAATACTGAGCTACAGTGTTGCATGTATATGTATATTCTTAGACTAACAGCATGACAATACAAAGGAATACTTGAACTTTAAGTTATAGATTGTGTAATAGCTCTTACAGCTATAGTAAGATTGATATATATATGTATAGAGTTGTAACGCGTTAATATATCATTTAATGGTTTATAAATAATGTGATAAAAATGAATCAAATACTTTCATTTTTTAGGAAAACACTTAAAATGTGTTCTTAGTCTGCCCTTGTCAACGATCGGGCGCCCGCTGTAAATAAAGTTATAATAATGTGTCATATTTGACAATAGTATATCCCATATTTTGTAACCTTAATAATTCTTCAAAAAGGGGTATTGATTAATTTGATGAATCGTTGAATCAGTGGAGATCAGCTCTTAATGCTTGCCAAAATATTATCCTCAAGCTCGAGAGAAATAATAAGGATCACTCTGGAATGTGGCCAATGTTTCTTAATCAATAACTGTATAACCGCTTATCAGTGTAAAATTCGACCTGTTAAACAATGACGCTAAATGATGTTCCTTAATAACTGTTATATTCGGACCTATTATAACCGTGTCGATATCTGTGATAAATACGTATTCTATCAATGATGGACGTGGTGAATTTCGAGTTTTGAAAGAGGTAGAATTATACAATAAATGACGCGTGAATATTTAAACAACAATATCGTATTATGACTAGACGAGTCTTCTAAATAGCAATAGGCATAGACATGTAATATATACAAGTACTTTAACACGGAAATGACACTATCTGCTAAATATGTGTATGGCTATTGTCATGGAATCTTCAGTCAACGAATGTTTGTCAAACAATGATAATTTCTAAATGTTCGCCTTGTTAAATCATTGCAATGTACAAGCGA